>JAVXUP010003946.1:0-47497 GCA_033070095.1 Escallonia herrerae | reverse complement strand
TTACAGACTCTGCTAAAGCGACATTATGCTCTTTGTCCAGTGATCATAATTCATAGGCCATCCTCCTCAATTGTTGGTGTTTTAGGATGTTCATCCAGTCTCAAGTAAATAAAAGAGACACTGTCAACAAGCTCGAGAACTCATTTAGAGTGTCTGCCCCTAACCACGTTACAGCCAACAACAAGAATCATTTCTGGGCGGACTAAGAAATTAATTCCAATTGATGTCCTAATAACACAACTTAACAAGGAATTCCAGATCAGAGATCAACATTTCAGCCTAATTACAAAAGTTAAAGTGTCATCATCAAAAGGAAACTAGTGGGAAAAGATTATCTCAAGCTATCAACAACGTTTTCATAAGTTAGAAATGTCAACCACCAATAAGTGCCGACATTTCATAACAACACACAATGACCTCAACAGATCATGCATCAACGAAGTACGGACTCCAGAAGTTTGTACAAGTCCTCAATGGTGTTCTCAAAGAAGATATCAGCAATCAATAACCGCCCATCTCACAACAATCACAGATAACCCATACGAAACATCAGTCATCAACTTTAGGTATGCTTAATGAAACCGAAACATAGCTTACTAGGACAAAATCATCCTTATTAAATTCTATCAACATCGGGACTTTCCTAATTATTCTAATTAAGTCCTCAACAGCACAATTCAAATTGCATATACCGGTCACTACCTTGTCCAATCATAACAACAATGAATCCAATAACACGTCATCTACATGGTGATGGTGCCGGAAATGGTTCGATGATACGTGGAGGTGCCACAAAGGATGCGGTCTGAGTTGGCTTCCAGGTAGGCAACGTGGGAGACAGCAAGGACGGCGCAAGGGCCGAGGACAAGGCTCCCCAGACAGGTCGTGAGGGGTGGCAGTGCTGCGCAGGCAGGGTGACGATGAACAGGACCGACAGTCTACAGTCCGTGATGAGGGTATGGCGTCCAGGGTCCGTAGACGGGAGTTCAAGTATATTTCTCTCACTAGAATTCCAGAGAGAATGTTTCCTTTAGAGAGAGAAAGTGAAAAGTCCAAATGAGAATCCGATCCTTGAAAAAGCTCCAAAGTCCACTATTTATAGGCAAAAATGTGCATGTGTCATAAGTTGACATGTGTCGCCCCCTGGGAACGACACGTCACCAGGGGGCCAACGCACTGACCCTTCGTTGGACTGCCGGTTCCTAAGTTCGTGCTGCCCTGCCCTTGCAACATCTCTCTGCCTGTCTGAGGAGACTGATCATGCCGCGGTAGCATGGTCAGAGTAGCCCGTTGCCCCAGCCTCCAGTCCAAGCCCTTACTGAATCCCACAGGTCTGGCAGCGGTGGGGAAGACCCGACGCCCAGCTGCCAGGTGGACTAGGCAAGATGCCCTTCCGAAGACCTGCTCCCGTCTCCGAGTGACCCGGGGGTCATAGTCCTTAGGGGTGCCGACGCGAGCCCCCAGTGCCAGAGCACGTAGGCCAGTCACGCAGGCACCCTGGCGGAGATAGTGTCCTGGAGGAGTAGCCTATCCCGTGAGCATATAACATGATTGCAGCGCATGGGGCGCGGTTGAGTGCGGGCGACGAGGGTCGCAGAGTGATCTCCGAGCGACGAGGGTCGTTGCGTGGATGGCGCGCGACCGTGAGCGACGGTTGTCATGGCGACAGAGCGGCCACAAGTGACGGTCATCGAGACTACGGGCGACGGTCATCGCGACGAAGGGGCACGGCCGAGAGCGACGGTTGTCGCGACTATGGCGGAGTGCGGCCGCGAGCGACGGTCGTCGTGACAATGGTGGGGTCAAAGGTGACGGCGTCGGTGTTCAAGGCAGGTGGCCGACCCCCATGGGGTGGCCGACCCCCAAGGGAGGCCGACGCTTGGGGGAGGCCGAGCCTAGAGGGAGGCCGACCCCCGAGGGTGGCCGACCCTTGGGGGAGGCCGACCCTAGGGAGGCCGACCCCTCGGGGTGGCCGACCCCCCAGGGTGGCCGACCCCCTTGGGGAGGCCGACCCCCTAGGGAGGCCGACCCCTTGGGGTGGCCGACCCCAGGGTGGCCGACCCCCAAGGGAGGCCGACCCTTGGGGAGGCCGACCCTAAGGGAGGCCGACCCCTTGGGGTGGAAGGCACGCCGAAGTCGCTTCACGAATGGTTCACGTGACTTGAGCATGCGTTGCTTTGACCGGCCCTCGAGCGTTGAAAAGTTGACCGCTGACTGGGTGATGTGTCGTGCAAAGTGGGTCCCTTGGCGGGTCTTGGGGTGCGACCAGAATAGGGTATGAACATAAGCCCCCTGCGTGCGGCGGGCGCGGAGGGGCAACCCGAGCGGGCGTCGCATGCATAAACGATGTGGTTACAGCCCCTGTTGCTGCGGGGGCCAAGGTTCCTGGTAATGGAGCCGGCGATGACGCTAAGCCCGTGTAGCAGTTTGATTGAGCCGGCGATGGCTTCAAGGTTGTGAGCCCATCCCGTAGTTTGATTGTGCCGGCGATGGCTTCAAGGTTGTGAGCCCATCCCGTAGTTGATTGTGCCGGCGATGGCTTCAAGGTTGTGAGCCCATCCCGTAGTTGATTGTGCCGGCGATGGCTTCAAGGTTGTGAGCCCATCCCGTAGTTGATTGTGCCGGCGATGGCTTCAAGGTTGTGAGCCCATCCCGTAGTTTGATTGTGCCGGCGATGGCTTCAAGGTTGTGAGCCCATCCCGTAGTTGATTGTGCCGGCGATGGCTTCAAGGTTGTGAGCCCATCCCGTAGTTGATTGTGCCGGCGATGGCTTCAAGGTTGTGAGCCCATCCCGTAGTTGATTGTGCCGGCGATGGCACTAGCCCGTGCTGGCGCTCAGCCCATGCCGCAGGGAGGGGTCCTCGTGCAGGAGCACTACGAGCGGAGCCTCCAGAATGCCGCACACTCTAGAGAGTGGGTTGAAGGTCTTCCATGCCCATGGCGGGGGCGCATGGTGTGGTGAACGGGTGTTATGCCCGGAGGCTTGTAACATGGTCGTGGTGCATGGACATGGCGACGATTGTCGCGGGGACAATACATGGTGCCGGAGCACATGTCATGAAAGTGGTGGGGCGACGAACGTCGCGAAGCAATACTTTGTGCCGGGGCACATGTGATAAGAATGGCACATGGGTGCGGCGACGAACGTCGCGGAGCTATACTTGGTGCCGGGGGCACGCATGATGAGAATGGCGCACGGGCGCGGCGACGAACGTCGCGGAGCTATACTTGGTGCCGGGGGCACGCATGATGAGAATGGCGCACGGGCGCGGCGACGAACGTCGCGGAGCTATACTTGGTGCCGGGGGCACGCATGATGAGAATGGCGCACGGGCGCGGCGACGAACGTCGCGGAGCTATACTTGGTGCCGGGGGCACGCATGATGAGAATGGCGCACGGGCGCGGCGACGAACGTCGCGGAGCTATACTTGGTGCCGGGGGCACGCATGATGAGAATGGCGCACGGGCGCGGCGACGAACGTCGCGGAGCTATACTTGGTGCCGGGGGCACGCATGATGAGAATGGCGCACGGGCGCGGCGACGAACGTCGCGGAGCTATAGTTGGTGCCGGGGGCACGCATGATGAGAATGGCGCACGGGCGCGGCGACGAACGTCGCGGTAGTGCATCAAGTGACCATTGGCGTTGAGCGCGCGTTGTAAAGAGCGCGATGAGTTGGCACAAGCGACGCGGTTCAAGGAGATGGCACGCGGGCGACGGGGCCTGTCGCGGAGCTGTCATGTGAATGCGTGCGACGAAGGTCGTGGAGGTGGCGCGCGGGCGCGCACTGCGGTCATAGCGGTGACGGCGCGTGGTCGACAAACTGTGGCGAGGCGCCGGCGGACGGGAGCGTAAAGTAAAGGAAAAAAGAAAGAAAAAGAAAAGAAAGAAAGAAAGAATAGAAAAAGAAAGAAAGAAAGAGAAAAATAAAAAGAAAAAGAAAAGAAAATTGCCCACCCCTATATAAGGAGCGGAGGGGGGCAGGGCGGAGGCACCGCCATTTGTGCCTACGCAAGTCAGAGAGAGAGAGAGAGAGAGAAAGAAAGAGAGAAAAAGGGATGGTGAGAGAAGAGGTGGAATTGGGCGAGGGGTCGTCGGGGCCAGGGGGTCGGCCAGTTGGTGGCTCTGCGAGGGGAGGGGGGTCGGCCAGCCACGGGGGCTCGGCCGCACGAGGGGGGTCGGCCCAGCGAGGGGCGTCGGCCGGACAGGGTGCGTCGGCCCAGCAAGGGGGATCGGCCGGGCAAGGGGGGTCGGCCCAGCGAGAGGGGTCGGCCGCGCATGGGGGGTCGGCCAGCGAGGGGGTCGGCCGCACGAGTGGGTCGGCCGAGCGAGGGGGATCGGCCGGACGGGGTGGGTCGGCCCAGCGAGGGGTCGGCCGCGCATGGGGGGTCGGCCGCACGAGTGGAGTCGGCCGAGCGAGGGGGTCGGCCGGACGGGGGGGTCGGCCCAGCGAGGGGGTCGGCCGCGCATGGGGGTCGGCCAGCCACGGGGGGTCGGCCGCACGGGAGGGGTCGGCCGCACATGGGGGGTCGGCCAGTCACGGGGGGTCGGTCACGCAGGTTGTCCGACAGGCCCAAGTCCCATCCTCACAGCCCGGAGCGACGCCAGCAGCGAAAAAAGTTCGGCAGAAGATGTGGGCGAAGCCGCGAGGGGCCGCGACGGGTACATCGCGACCGCCGCGGGATATGATGACTGTACCTGTGCCGGCGCCGCCAGTCGATGAGGCCACACCGTCAGTGGGTGTCGAGGCGGCAGTGCCATTGACCTTTGATGATGGCGGTAGGAGGTCCTACGATCCGGAGCCAGATAAAACAAACACATTGCTGGGGGTGAGGGGAGTAGTACCGTGTGTACCGGACCGTGAGCTGTGGAGGGAGTTGGCCATTCGTGTGGCAGACGGAGCGTTCAGGACACCGTGGGGTGGTCCGTCGATGGGAGAGGAGCCTCGGCTGTCGTCACCCTACCTTCGCGCGCCGAGCCCGGCGGAGGCGCCCGTGATGTCGCCGAGGTATGTACCGGCATTGTTGATTGGGAGAGAGGACATACCTTGGTCGCCGGTGATGTTCAAGGGCCATAGTGCGATGCCGGTAGGGTGGGACTTTTGGTGTGAGCATATGTTGGAGACACCGGTGAGGGCGCAGGTGTTGCAGGCACTAGGGCTGTTACCGGCGATCAATGTTACGGCGAGGGGGGTGGAGTTATATAGGGATACGCCAGGGATGACCCGATTGCTGGCAAGATGGAGCACGCAGTCGCATACGTTCGTGACCGAGTTCGGGGAGATCGGGCCGACGTTACTCGATGTGTTGATGCTGACAGGGCTGCCGATACACGGGGAGGTGGATGCACGGGTGACCCGGCTGAGCGGGGAGGAGCGGTTGTTGCAGACGCAGCTACTGGACATTTTGGCGGAGACGAAGAGGCACCGGAAGGGGACGTACGGTGGGTGGCTGCGCCAGTTCTACGGCACGCCGCAGGCGAGGACAGGCCAGAAGTTGGGCAATGCTGCCCAGTTTGTGATGGGTCCGTATCATGGCAGCGATCGGTACGAGTTGGTGGCGTTTTTGGCGATGTTCTTATCGAGGTAAATTTTGTACTGTCGTGTGATTATTTGTGAATATATCGTATGTCCTGCTTGCCCTGTAAAACGTCAAACTGACATATGTTGCCGGTCGTTGTTTGCAGGTTTGTGTTTGAGGGGACACCTGAGGATGGCATTTCCCCGAGGGTGTTTCCCTTGGCCATTAGGATGGCGCAGGGAAGGCGGGTCGGCTTGGCTCCGGTGTACTTGGGCACGTTATACTCGCGGCTAGATCAGTTCGTGAATGACGTGAAGCGGTCGTATGGTCGGTATCAGGTGGCGACATACGTGGACTGGATGTTTTTGCAGAGGTACCTGTACGAGTGCTTTCCAGGGTACCGTCCTGACGGATACCCACTCGCACACCCGTCACCGACGATGGGGACAGTGACCCGTCCAGGCAGGTCGCGGCAGGTGGCGTTGTGGTGTAGCGGGTCTCGGGCTTTTGCTTGGGCAGGCATCAGGAGGCCGGGGTGCCCGTTGGCACAGATTCTAGACAAACGGGGGGAATGTGAGCGACGGCCCTATATGGAGATGCATGCGTCATATGGTACGCCGCCATGGCTGCACGTGCAGGAGGTGACGACAGATCTGAGCCGGAGAGGCGAGCTAGCGCCAGGACAGCTGGCGCTATTGGTCGCGTATTTTCCCGGCTGGCTCCCGGTATTGACAGATGATGGCGGGAAGCCCGCCGAGTGCTGCTATTATGTGGCGAGGTATTGCCCGGACCGTCTGTCGTTGGCGTTCGGGTACGATCTAGAGCCCCCATGCGGTTATGACAGCCCTTGGAGTGTGGCGACGGCTTTTGGGTATACACTATATGACAGAGCCCGCGAGTGGCCGGCACCGACGACAGAGTGGAGGCAGCCAGGGACAGAGGTGGCAGGGGCGGTGACCGCGGATTATGCGCATTGGTGGGAGCGACTGCGAGGGAGCTGGGCCGGATGGCTGGCACAGCCGTCAGGCACACGTCGACAGGTAGATGTGTTCGCATGTGACCGAGCCCTGAGTTTGATATCGGCCACAGTCGCGAGGCAGTGCGGGATGCTGTCACTGGTGACCGGGAGTTCTGTTCCGAGCTCGGAGAGGGAGGCGGAGGAGGATGCCGTAGAGTTGGGGGACGCGGCTCCCGGGGAGGACCGTGGGGAGGAGCCTATTGCCGAGGTGCCGAGGGTGCCGGGGGCCGGCAAGGGGCCCTTGTCGGCATTGCGAGTGGGGATGATGGAGACAGCTCGTCAGGCTAGTGCTGGTACCTCAGCCCCACACCTATCAGGGGCGAAGAGGCCGCGCGACGTATTAGAGGAGCTAGACTCTGAGGTTTGCTTCTGTCCTTTCTTTTTGTCGTATAAATATGGTTTGCATATTGCTCATAATCTGTGAACTGACAGCGGTTTTGCCAGGGGGACGAGGAAGAGGCGGTCGCGGGGGGGAGCGAGGCCGAGACTGAGATCGCAGGCGAGGAGGCTATGGCAGCCGAGGCCGGCAGATTAGTTGACAGTGACGAGACCGAGGCCGTTGAGCTATTGACGGCCAGTGTGCCGAGGAGGGTGAGCCCATTGCCTGCTACTGAGGAAACGGTGGGGGCACTATACGGCGGAGAGGGGAGCGATACGGTGATGTTCGACATTGACGAGGACTGGTGGACAGGCATGGAGACGCAGGTTGTGGGAGGTGATGGTGGCGAAATGGCGGAGCCTGAGTCTGTTGTTGCTGCCTCGATTCGTGAGCGAGAGACACCGGTTCAGGCCGTGGTGGTGCGACGGCATGACACATTGCCGGAGTCCGTGGTTGAGGTCGGAGCTACTCTTCTGGCGATGCACTCAGCCACGATTGGGGCGCAGAGGGCGGGTGGGATGTCGGAGATTTCTGCAGCGGGCGGCAGTGGCGCGACAGTCGGAGATATGAGTAGAGGATCCTCGAGCGGTCAGGTGGATGTGGCAGCTTGGGGGGGCCTCCAGCTACCGGCGGAGACTGTGCGCCGGTTAGAACTGGTGAAGGCAGCGTTCCCGCAGACATTCGAGAGCGTGGTGGTAGAGAACCCAGTACTACGGATGTGGGTGTCTGCAGGGTTTATGGAGTGGTTGCTGCCGTTCGCCAGTGTGCCGTCGTCGGGTTGGACTGCAGAGTTCGTTGCTCGGTCGCTTTCAGAGTTCGCTCCGTTCACATCGCTAGGTATGCAGCTGGACTGGCTAGCAGATTTCTTTAGATCGAGGAGCGTCAGCCACGATATGGATGAGAGGCGTGCAGTCGTGGTTATGCGGGAGATGTTGCTGGAGCGGCGCCGCACAGGATTAGAGGCAGAGCGGTCAGAGATCACGGCAGAGTTGGCCGGGATTGACATGCAGGTGGCAGAGATAGAGAGACAGCTCGTCGATTTGCAGAGGCAGTTGTCCGATCTACAGAGGCGGCGAGGTGAGGTGGACGGGCGAGAGTCAGAGCGGTTAGGGCGACAGGCCGAGCTTGATGCTGGATGGTCAGAGGTACAAGCGGAGCGGGAGGTACTTCAGGCATTCAGCTCCCACCCAGTTGCATCGCTGTTGTCTAGACTTTCCTAGCTTGTATGTTACTTTGCCGTAGTTGTAGTGCTTAACGACGGCTAGTAAACGTTTGATGTATATGTACATATTTTTGATGGTCTCGGCTTATTGTATGTTATGTTCGGTTGCTCTCTTCTTTCTTCTCTCTTTTTTTTTTGAATGTCTTGCTTGTTTCGGTTACTTGTGAATGCTCTCCCATTCCCGCTCGTAGAAAGTGACTTAGGAAGCATAGGTTGAGAATGAGTGCCAGCTGGGCAGAAGTTGAGGTAACAGCATGACTTTGTATTGATAGGACGCGGTACAAAACACCATTACATGACTAGTGTAGAACGCTACACAGATCAACAAAAAAATACAAGTCTGCAAGCAATGTCGCATGTACAAAAATGCTACGAGGGCGCGTTCTATGACGCGACTACACATAATACTTCTTCAGGTAGCGGCCGTTGATGGGGGCCGAGACCTGACCGTCGTCGTGGTTGAGCAGGAGGTACGAGCCATTAGTGCGGGCTTCGTGCACCGTGAAAGGGCCCTCCCAGTTTGGCGTGAATTTAGGAGCTGACATGTTGGCCCGCACATGCTTGGCAGCTTGAAGAACAAGGTCGCCCTCGATAAACGAACGTGGCTTGACGGTCTTCCCATAAGCTTTCGTAAGCTGCTCATGATACTTCTTCATGCGGCGCAGGGCCGTGGCTCGTCGTTCGTCGAGGCCGTCAAGTGCCGCGAGCCGGGCTTCTTCATCTCCGAGACTGCTGCTTAGGGAAAGTCGAGCCGATGGTTCTGCGATCTCGGCAGGTACCACACACTCGTCCCCGTAGACGAGAGAGAAAGGCGTGGCCTTTGTCGCTGTGTGCATGGATGTTCTGTAGGCCCAGAGTGCCAGATTCAGTTGTTCGGACCATGACCGGTCGGCGTCATGCACCATTCGCGATAATACTCGTAGCAAAGTCTTGTTGGACGCTTCAGCTTGACCATTACCTTGCGGGTAATAGGGAGTTGATGTGGCATGGCTGATGTTGTACCTTTCCATGAGAGTTCGAACCTCTCGGTTAATGAATGGGGTGCCATTGTCAGATATAATACATCGAGGGATGCCGAAACGACAGATGACGTCGCGTAAGAAGTTGGAAACGGCACCTCCCGTGGCTCTCCGCAGAGGTACGGCTTCAACCCACTTCGTAAAGCGTTCAGTAGCAACCATGATCCATGAATGGCTTCTGGACGGCGGGTGGATGGGGCCGATGAGGTCGAGGGCCCAAGAATGAAATGGCCAAGGTGCTGAGATCATGTGCAAGTCGGATGCTGGCGAGTGTATCCTGTCGGCGTGCCGCTGGCAGGGTTGGCAGCGTCGGACATGCGAGATGGAGTCGGATTCCATAGTCGGCCAATAATACCCCAATCTTAGTAATTCTGCATACAGCTTCTGGGAGCCTTGATGTTCACCACAATCACCATTGTGTACTTCGTTAATGACTTTGACCACTTGGGCACCTTGCAAGCATCGCAGGGTGCGTCCCGAAAATCCCTTGCGAAATAACTCGCCTTCCGTCACAAAATACCTGACTGCCTTGCGCTTGATGGATCGTGCTGAGCCGCGGTCAGGTGGTAGAATCCCGTGGGATAGATACTGGATGAAAGGCTGGCGCCAGTCACCCTCGATGTCAATGACAAGAGCTTCGGCACCGTCGGGTGCATACAGGCACTCGGGACAATCCTTTTGTATATCCGAGGCGTCCTTGGCCATGGATGGCCAATATAATCCCATACGCTGGAGGCGACGATACAGAGGGGGACCGTCGAAGCCACAACACTTCTGGTGGCCGAGCTGTAATTTGTGTTTTGCCTCTTCCGGTGCCAAACATCTTGCTAGAGTGCCTCCGGGACACCGCCTGTATAAGACATCTCCCATCATTGAAAAGTCTGTAAGGGTGGAGGCATGAGCAAGAGATGGCGCTTTAAGTTTGTCGATGATAGGTTGCCTCCAATCGTCCGCAGTAACGTCCCTCGGGACTAGGTTCAGTGCTGTGCATGGTTCCATTCTCTTGACGATGGTTAGCATCCGTTGTTCACCATCGACCTCTATCTTTGACGCGATCGTGGCCAAGCAGTCCGCATGTCTGTTGTGGCACCTATTGTGATGTTCATACTGGACATGACCGAGTCTTCCTTCCAAGTGTTGCACCAAGGCACGATAAGGTGCCAAGGCTGGTTCTTTGACCGCGAACTCCCCGTCCGCCTGCTTCATGACCAGATTTGAATCTCCTTTCACACACAGCGCCTTAGCCCCCATACTGACGGCGATCATGAGGCCAATGACAAGTGCCTCGTATTCAGCTTCGTTGTTAGACACCGGGAATGCAAGTTTGAAGGATAATGAAGTGGTAACACCGTCTGGTGCCCGCAAGACTATGCCGGCACCCCCTTGCCGGAGGGGCGTGCCATTGGGGCCTTTGCTAGTGGCAGAGCCGTCGAATTCAAGCGTCCACAGTCCATCGATGTCGGTGATGAGGGCTGTCTCCTCCCCCGGCAGTTGATCCGATATCGGTTCACATTGTTGGCGTGGGAAGAAGGCCAGGAGGTCTGCGAGTGCTTGGCTCCGCAGAGCTGTAGGATTCTTGATAGATAAACCGAATTCGGCCAACAGCAGCAACCACCGTGTGAGTCGGCCAGACAGGGCGGGACGTGTAAGCATGTAACGGAGCGGGTCAGCCTTGGTGACGAGTGTGATCTGATGCGCTAGAAAGTAATGTCTGAACTTCTGTGAGGCGTACACCAAGGCTAGACAGTGTTTCTCGAGCTCGGAGTAGTTGGCTTCGGGCCCTCTGATCACTCTACTGAGGTAATAAACAGGACGCTCGACACCTTCGACTTCTTGGGCAAGCAAAGCCCCGATGGATCTGGGTGTGGAAGTCAGGTAGAGTAGGAGTGGGATGCCTCGTTGTGGTACGACCATGGTTTGCGGTGACATGAGGACCGCCTTAATCTGTTCAAATGCTTGCCGTTGGGGCGCGCCCCAATTCCACGGTGCGCTTTTACGCGTCAAGTGTTGAAATGGCGTAATGAGCTCGGCCAGTGCGGGTATGAAGCGTCGGAGGTAAGAGACCTTGCCGAGGAAGCTCTTCAGTTGCTTTGTGTTCTTGGGGGGGGCATTTCTTGGATGGAGGCTGCTTTCGAGGGGTCAACGTCGATGCCCTGTCGACTGACCAAGAACCCGAGGAACTTGCCGGAGGAGACTCCGAAGGCACATTTCAATGGATTCATCCGCATGTTATACTGGCGGCAACGATCAAAGACCGCTTGAAGGTCGGTGAGGTGATCACTTTCCTTCCTGGATTTGATAATAAGATCGTCGACATAGTCTTCCACAGTATGGTGTATCATGTCATGGAATATTGCTGTCATAGCCCTTTGATACGTAGCACCCGCATTCTTGAGGCCGAAAGGCATAACTTTCCAACAAAAATTACCCATAGGAGTGCGGAAGGCTGTCTTGGCGCTGTCGTCGGGGTTCATGCGAATCTGATTATAACCTGCGAACCCATCCATGAAAGATAAAGTTTCATATCCGGCGGCGGCCTCCGTGAGCATGTCGATATTGGGTAGTGGAAACTCGTCCTTGGGGCACGCCCTATTCAAGTCCCGAAAGTCGATACAGACGCGGACTTGGCCATTCTTCTTTTGTACAGGGACGACATTAGCCAGCCAAATAGGGTGAGTGATAGGTTCGATGAAGCCTGCGCGCAGGAGGCGTTCAATCTCTTGCTTGATTTTCAATTCGAGCTCGGGGCGGAATGTCCGCGGGTGCTGTCGGCTAGGGATAGATCCGGTAGCAATGTTGAGATGGTGTGTGACTAAGGCAGGATCCAGTCCGGGCATCTCATTGTAGCTCCATGCTAAGACATCACGATACTCGTGTAGGAGGGAAACCAATTCCTCTCTTCGGCCGGGGGCGAGTTTTGTGCCAATGTAGGTGTGCCGCGGTTCTTCGCCCGGGTCGGCCAGGTTGATTTCTTCAATATCTTCAGCCTGAGGTCGAGGGCCATCCTCATAGCAAGGTGGTGCCGCGCCGGGGGTGAGGTCAGGATCTGGCTGGCAATGCTCGGCCGTGCGGCACCATTCAGTCTCTCCAAGGGGGTCGGGGTCGAGGGGGTCTGAGGAGGGACCGCCTGGAGCCCCTGCATACCGTCATAATTGATAGATGATCTTGCCGTCCTTGACGATACGTCGAAAGGCCGGCTCAGCCTTTTGCTTCTTGGACTTGGGGGAAGAAGGGGGGGAATTGGTCGTGGCAGCAGGCGGAAGCGGTGGGGTTGACCCATTATTCTTGTTACTTCTCCCGGTTTTGTCCTTGGGAAGCTTGTCCCCGCACAGCTCATCCCAGGTCGGCAGCCTGGTAGAATGTACATGAGTAGCATTCTCCCCATCCTCGGCGAAATTAGTGAAGAAGGAGGCCTCGGCGAAATAAGACTCGGCGCATTCAAAGGGGGCTTTGGTTGCAGGGATTGTCATTGCTACCTCATGTCCCGTAGAACCGGCTACCAGCTTCACACATTGATGGTATGTTGAGGGAACGGCCTTGTTGTCGTGGATCCATGGTCTCCCGAGCAGGAGGTGAAAGGCAGACTCGCTGTCTATTACGTGAAAAGTAGTGTCGCGACGGACAGTTCCGACCATGAGGTCGACGGTGATATGGCCGAGGGTCGACTGAGGACCCTGTCCAAAGCCGGTAATATTGACGGGGTCACGGATGATTTTCCTTGGGGGAATGCCGGCCTGTTGCAGGGTGATGAGGGGTATGATGTTGATCGAGGCGCCGCAATCAACCAAGGCACGACGGAAGCCCGTGCCATTAACAGTACACTCTAAAAACAGCGGCCGATTGTGATGCTCGATCGGCGGCGAGTCTTCATCCGAGAAGACTAAGGCCGTAGAGGGGATGTGACGTAATTCAGCCTGGGCGGCGAAGCATTCGGAACCGAGGCCGGTGGTGACCTCGAGCAGGCAATTGGAAAGGTAAGTCCGGGCGGCGGGTGAAAACCCCATTTCATCAAAAAAACTTTTGATCTTCGTCATCTGTCGAAGGGGAGGCATCGACTGCTTAGCTGGAGGAGGCACGAGGGTCAGTGTGGGCTCTGCCGGGGCTTCGTGGATTACAGGCTCGACATGGTCAGTGACAGCCATAAGGGCCTGGTGCTCCCTACTGTTGCGATGCGGTGGGTAGGGATCTTTGCGCACATCGTTATTTTTCCGTAGCTGCAGGTCGCCCGACGCTACCTTCCTTGCAAAGATGGTTCGCAGTGCATTGCAATCTTTGAGCGGATGGCCAAGGGCTCGATGGAAAGGACAGTAGGTGGGCCTGGCCTTTTCTTCGTCTGTGATATTGGTCCGCATTGGTGGCAGTTGGAAATTTTTGTCATGCGCCACCCATTCGGCCAAGAGTTCCTTCACTGTATTCAGGTCACAGGGATAGTTAGGTGCGGGTCTTTGTTGCCTTCGCTTGTCGGAGCCTTGGTTCACATCTGGAAGCTGACGCTTGAAGCCTGCATAGTTGTTGTTGTCGTTGCTACGTTGAGTGATAGGTGCATCTGCTGAGGCCAACAGCGTACTTTGCGGTCGAGGCTTCCATGACTTGACAGGACCAACTGTCTCGTAAGTTCGTCGGGCTGCCTCCTTGAGGTGTCCCCATGACCTTAACTGTAGGTTCTCGATATGCACTCGGTAGACGTCAATCATATTTTTGATGCATATGGGAACCAACGTTTCGTCTTTGCTGAAATCTGTGCACTCAAGGCACTTAAGATGAAAACGATGCACATACTTATTCAAGTCTTCCCCCTGGTTCTGGCGAATGCCAGCAATATCAACGATAGTCACGCGCTCGGTCTCGTAATGAAATTTGTCTAAGAACAGCTGGACCATGTCGCCCCAGGTGTGGACGGTCCCTGCGGGGATCTGGTGATACCAAGTGTAAGCCAAGCCCGTAAGGGACTTGTGGAATTCTCTCAACTTCAAGCTGCTTCCTGTACCATACTGCTCCAAGGAGCCTGCAAACCTTGTTAGATGCTCACGGGCGTTTCCCTCACGTCCGTTGAAGAGCACAAAGTTTGGTTGCTTGTACTTGATGGGGTAGGGTGCGATGGCGATATCATTAGCGTATGGGGCGTGTCCGGTTAGACGGGTTGAGGAGTCCGGCTCGGAATTCCTCGACAGGCGACGGACAAGGGCCTCCAAATCTGACTGAGTGACATAGTTGGAGGATGGTGCCTCATTGCCGGTCAAGGGGTGATGACCGCCTGGTGCGTCGCGAGCCCCCGAGCCCCCAGATGGCACGGCTTGATGAACGGGGACATGGGAGGGTTGGTATGGTGCAGGTGCTGGCAGGGGCAGCTGTGCAGGGGCAAGTGTGGGTTGGCGAGACATGCCCATCACTTGGCCGGGGGTTTGGTGTTGCTCAACTGGATAGGGATTAGGTTCCATCTCGATGGAGTCATGCGTTTCGGAGGAGCTTCTTGCCGGCGTCAGATGAGATGGTGTGACAGCGGGGGGAATCTGCTGCAAGACTGGCCCGAGATCCGTGTGTAGCTTGCGGGGCGGCACTGCAGAAGGAGATATGTCGGCTACCGGCAGCGACGGTGTTGCGAGCCCTACCGCCAAGGGTCTAGATGTCCAAGGCGGCGGTAGTCGCGACACTGGGGCCGGGGCGATGTCAAAAGCTGGCCCCGGTCCTGAAGGCTGGATTGACGGAGCGGCCTGCTGTGAGGACAGGGCTTGTATGGATTTTTGCATGTCCATAATGGCGGCTAGTAGAGTGGTCTGTGAATCTTGCAGCGTGGTGATGGTCGGAGTGAGTTGCTGGATGGCTGCATTTACGAGCACTTGTACGTCGGGGGTAGTGGTCGGCAGCTGGTCTCGGAGCCGCGCGGCGCTAGTCTCCTCCTGATCACCGAGGTGGTGTTCTTGCAGGGCGGGGTTGGGTCCTTGGCTGGTCGCCCTAGTAGCTCTCCGTTGCACAGGCATAATGCCTAAGTCCGGAAGGTATGCAAACCGCAATACGATGCTCACCTCCCCAGCGGAGTCGCCAAAATGATGGTGCCGGAAATGGTTCGATGATACGTGGAGGTGCCACAAAGGATGCGGTCTGAGTTGGCTTCCAGGTAGGCAACGTGGGAGACAGCAAGGACGGCGCAAGGGCCGAGGACAAGGCTCCCCAGACAGGTCGTGAGGGGTGGCAGTGCTGCGCAGGCAGGGTGACGATGAACAGGACCGACAGTCTACAGTCCGTAATGAGGGTATGGCGTCCAGGGTCCGTAGACGGGAGTTCAAGTGTATTTCTCTCACTAGAATTCCAGAGAGAATGTTTCCTTTAGAGAGAGAAAGTGAAAAGTCCAAATGAGAATCCGATCCTTGAAAAAGCTCCAAAGTCCACTATTTATAGGCAAAAATGTGCATGTGTCATAAGTTGACATGTGTCGCCCCCTGGGAACGACACGTCACCAGGGGGCCAACGCACTGACCCTTCGTTGGACTGCCGGTTCCTAAGTTCGTGCTGCCCTGCCCTTGCAACATCTCTCTGCCTGTCTGAGGAGACTGATCATGCCGCGGTAGCATGGTCAGAGTAGCCCGTTGCCCCAGCCTCCAGTCCAAGCCCTTACTGAATCCCACAGGTCTGGCAGCGGTGGGGAAGACCCGACGCCCAGCTGCCAGGTGGACTAGGCAAGATGCCCTTCCGAAGACCTGCTCCCGTCTCCGAGTGACCCGGGGGTCATAGTCCTTAGGGGTGCCGACGCGAGCCCCCAGTGCCAGAGCACGTAGGCCAGTCACGCAGGCACCCTGGCGGAGATAGTGTCCTGGAGGAGTAGCCTATCCCGTAAGCATATAACATGATTGCAGCGCATGGGGCGCGGTTGAGTGCGGGCGACGAGGGTCGCAGAGTGATCTCCGAGCGACGAGGGTCGTTGCGTGGATGGCGCGCGACCGTGAGCGACGGTTGTCATGGCGACAGAGCGGCCACAAGTGACGGTCATCGAGACTACGGGCGACGGTCATCGCGACGAAGGGGCACGGCCGAGAGCGACGGTTGTCGCGACTATGGCGGAGTGCGGCCGCGAGCGACGGTCGTCGTGACAATGGGGTGGGGTCAAGGTGACGGCAGGTGGCCCCCCAAGGTGGCCGACCCCCAAGGGAGGCCGACCCCCAGGGAGGCCGACCAGGGGGAGGCCGAGCCTAGAGGGAGGCCCCCGAGGGAGGCCGACCCCTTGGGGTGGGGACCCCCCCCTAGAGGGAGGCCGACCCCTCGGGGTGGCCGACCCCCTTGCCGACCCCCCCCAAAGGCCGACTGGGGATGCCGTCCCCCAAGGGAGGCCGACCAGAAGGGGTATGCCTTGGGGGAGGCCGACCCTAGAGGGAGGCCGACCCCTTGGGATGGAAGGCACGCCAAGTGTTCCGTTGCATGACTTTGAACCCTCGAGCGTTGAAAAGTTGACCGCTGACTGGGTGATGTGTCGTGCAAAGTGGGTCCCTTGGCGGGTCCTGGGGTGCGACCAGAATAGGGTATGAACACATGGCATGCTAATCGAACAATGAATTAGCATATCGAACCGCATTGTCCTTACCTGCTTGGCTTATAGCCGAAGCAACTCGCAATCTTTGCAACAAGCTGCATCACCTAGTCAAATAATAATCTGCTCGTTAGAAATCATTCCACATATACACACTCCCAATTCTACCCCTTCCCATTTAATTATTGATAGCGTCTTACGACAGCTTATTAATCCGATCCAATAATTGAATCCTTAACCTAGCTTATCAACGCATTAGCAATAGCCACAATCTCATTATTTCAACGTACTAACATCATTCCTTATTTTTCACCATTTTAACTGTTGAATTACGCGTGTTTCCTAAAATTTGGCGTCAACATGGCAAATTACCAAAATACCCCTTGATGGCCGCTACACCACCAACACCCCAAAAAGGCTTTAAAATTACTTTTTGGATGTACTACATCATTTACAGCCCAAATAGTCCCTTAAAAACTTTAAAGGGAAAAATTACCAAAACACCCCCAGCTTATGTGGAATTACCAAAATATCCCTTGGCGGCCATCGCCCAAACAAACATCTCAAAATTCCTTCAAAATAACTTTTTGGATGTCTTACACCCGTTCCCAAACCAACAGTCCTTCAAAGTATTTTATAGAAAAAAATTACCAAAATACCCCCTCTGGGCGACAAATTACCGAAATGCCCCCGGGGGTTAACTATCACTGCAACACCCCGAATCAGCTTCAAAACAACCTTTTTGCTGTTTTACAACCCTTTTCCGGACTAAAAAGTCTTTTAAAAAAATTTAACGGGAAAATTACCAAAATACCCTTCTTTGGGTGGCAAATTATCAAAATGCCCATGAGAGTTTTCGGCCTCAGAAAAATCTCAAAAGTGCTTTTAAGTGATATTTTAAGCCTCCTGAATTCATTCTTGAGCTAAAAAGTATTTTACAAAATTTTCATTCAAAAATTCCAAACCAATGTCCGGACCGAGCGCTTAAAAGCCTGTTTGGCCAAAAATAGCTAACGACTTCGCAATGACCCAAAAACTTGAAAAATGGAACTTCTCAGCAGCATAGAGTCCTCATAAATTTTTTGCACAAAATCGCGATCGTTTGATATTTTAAATTTCGTTGTAAAGTTCAAAATTTTCTGCGTCCGTTCACACCCCTTTCCTGACCTCGGAAAAATCTGAAATTTTCCCAAGATGTAGGTCTCCAAAAAATAACTGGGGTCTCATTTTTGCACTTTGGCTAAAATCTGAGCCTAACTATTTGCAAAAATTCGAATTTTAATCTGCTTAATTTCTATCTTTAGTGACAAAAACAGTCACTATTCACATCAGCACACACACTAGTTCACCTTCACACACACACACGCACTTATCTTCTTCCTCTTTCAACAGTTACACACCTGGGCAGATTTCTCTTCCAATCACACATGAACTTCTCACGAGCTCATCTTAGATCACTTAAACACATTATAGTACACCCAATTCATGCCCTAAACTTATTATTATGCATCAATTTCGCACAATTAAACCAATTGAATTCAAACCCGTGAACCAAATTGAAGAACACACACTAAAACACACCGAAACACACACCCACGCACACTGAGCTCCCACAAATTTTGAAACCCTAATTAGTTTCCTTTTTTTCTCTATTTTAAATTCTGATAAACATGATTCTAACAAGAATCCATTCAAATTCTCCATGCCCGAGTATACATACACAACATGAATATATATACAAATATGTGACATGCTCTTTAACTAAAATTTCACCCAATTCTTCTATAACTTCGCGATTTAGGGTTCAAAATCATACCCAAATGAATTCGGGGTTCTTCCTTTCTCCCTTTCCTCTCTTCTTTCTTCCTTTCTTCTCTTTTTCCTCCCTTTTTCTTCCTCTTTTTGCTATGTTCTTCACAGGGTTACTGTTCACGCACTATTCATGTTCATAACTTCCTTGTATTTGCATTTTTTTCCCCAACACCTTCTTTCATTTTCTTTTTGTTCAATTTCATCCACCCCCTTCACATATCTTTAGGTTTCATGAGTCATCCGAGACTCTAGCTGGAGGTGGCTACATTTCAGCTGACTTCTCTCCAATTGTGACACCTTTTACAACTTTTAACAATTTACACTTTAGTCCCTAAAGTTTTCAAAATTGCATTTTGACCCCTAGACTTTGGAAAATTATAATTTGACCCTAAAATCACCCTAACCCTCCATGTAACCCCCTAACACCTCAGTATCATCAAAAGGATGCTACTTAATAAAGATATGCATCCCGTTCATCATATTTTTCAAAATTATACTTTTGCTCCTTAACTTTCTAAAATTTCATTTCAACCCCCACGACCACACTATCCCCCTTATTTAGCTCCTTAACACTTAATTGTCCCCAGTATAATGCTACTTAATAAAATAATTCTCCATTAATTAATCAAACTCGAAGTTAGATTAATCTCTGGTATTTTTCGGGATATCACAGGAGTATCTGGCCAAACCCCAAGTCTTGATGCCATGGAGAATCGGAAGGCCACTTAAGCTATATGTATCAGCCGCGGAGTCATCGCTTGCCAGTTTATCAGCTCAAGAAAATAATCAATGCTTTGAACATGCTATCTATAACTTTAGTCGAGGCTTAAATGTAACTGAACAAAAGTACTCTATTGTAGAGAAGCTATGTTTAACTTTTTATTCTACTACGATTAAGCTTCGACACTATATGTTGCCCTTTGATGTGTTAGTAATAGCACAACTGATCCGATAGAATACATGCTATCTAGACCAGTTTTACGAGAAAAATGGGATAATGAGTCCTTGCATTAATAGAGTATAGCATAACTTATATTCCTTAGAATGCCGTGAAAGGGCAAGCCTTACCCGATTTCTTGGCGAATCATCCAAGTGATGACATTGAAAAGGAGATTTGTGTTGGTATCGTTCCTTAGAAAATGATGTTTGATGGATCAAAAACTAATCAAGGAGCTGGTGCAGGAATAGTATTAATTTTGCCTATCGGGAATATCCATCAATTTGGTTTTCAAATTGAAAAAGATTGTTCAAATAATCAAGTAGAAAATGAAGCTTTGATTATGGGTATAGAAATACTGTTGGACATACATGTGACAATAGTACAAATATTCGGAGACTCTCAGCTGGTGGTAAAACAAGTAAATGGAGAATTTAAATGCAGCGCTCCTGGTTTAGAGATGTATTTCAGCATTGCTTCATACTTACTAGCAAAATTTGATGATGTGACTATAACCCACGTCCCCAGGATAGATAACGGGAGCGTCAATATAATGGCTTAATTGGCTTCGGGCTTAAGAGTCTCTAATGGAGTTAATGAGTAATGGGTAAAAGTGTCAAAACATTTGCCACTGACTGGTGATAGATATGGGCAAATAAAAATGGTTAATACAGTCGATACAGCTCAAGACGACTGGAGAACACCCATCATTCAATTTTTACAAAATCCTCAATTATAGATAGACACAAAAATAAAATTACAGGCAGTTAAATATTTCACTCTAGATGGCGATTTGTTCAAACGAATGCCAAAAAGACTTGCATTAAGGTGTCTAGGACAACGAGAAGCTATGTAAGTAATGGCTGAGGTGCATGAAGGTATTTGAGGTGCCCATCAGGCAGGTGTAGAAATGAGATGGTTGATTAGATGACATGGCCATTATTGGCCTACCATAATGGAGGACTGCGTCCACTATTCAAAGGAATGTCAGGCTAGCCAAAAACATGGTGTTGTTCATCGTGCACCATGCATAGAGTTGTAATCAATTGTGAAACCATGGCCTTTCGGCCATGGATTTATAGGCCAAATACATCCCTTTTCATCTAAGAAACATGGATTCATAATCGTAGTAACTGATTATTTTACAAAGTAGATAGAAGCCAAACCGATGAAAACAGTTACTCAAGAAAGTGTCATTACGCTCATCAAAAAGAATATAATCCATTGGTTCGGATTACCTCCAATGGTTACACCTGATAGAGGCACTGCTTTCACTAGGGGGCAAATATGTGAGTTTGCTAAAGAATATTAATGTAAAATAGTATACTCCACTCCTTATTATGCGCAAGGACCAAGCCGAAGAATGAGCAAGTCAATTAAGCACATCATAGAAAAAGCCATTGAAAACACCCCTAACGATTGGCACCAATTATTGTCTAAAGTCCCTTGGACATTTTGAACTTTTCCAAAGTCTAGCACATGGATAACTCCATATGCTTTAACGTTTGGGCATGCAATATTCCCGTGACAAAATACAATGAGGCCATGACAATCGAGTTAGAAGATCTAGATCATCAATGATTGGATGCTCTAGACAAGTTACATGCTCGGAAATTAAGGCAAGTAGATCGTACAATAAAAGAGTTTTGCCAAAATTATTTCAAGAGAAAGAGTCAATTTGGAAAACCATCGTTCCTATAGAATTAAAAGACCCAAAATTTGGAAAATGGTCCCCAAATTAGGAAGTCAAATACACAAAGTTTTAAGAGGTGGAGCATATTGGTTAATGTCTTTAGAAGGGCAATTACATGCCAAGCCTATCAACAGCCGATACCTGAAGAAATATATCCTTCCATATGGGAAGGAGTCGAGCCAATGATTGAAACAATCTACATTAGCTTGATGAAGGCCACAAAACACAAAATAAAATAAAACTGCTATGATACTAAAAATGGCGGTCTAAAGGAGATAATTGGGTTAAAAGAAAGATTAGTTACAAAACAAAAGGGATCAAACACCAAAAGCAATTTGCATGTCCTTCCACTGTGTCTCTGCTTTAAAGATAATTTGGTCTACAAAAGCAAGTTGGGAACAAGCCCTTGCGCGCTTTTTTAGGGGCTCCTCTGTGGCTTTAGCTAAATCGACTGCCTCCTGGTATATTACATTTTGTTGTTGGAGCTGACCTTGTTTTTTGTTTTTTGTTTTTTCTGTTCAAGAGCAGCCATTCTTATATCTAACTCTTTCTTCTCAGCTGAGATTTCTTCGATGTCCTTAGTTATCTGTAAGGATGGCTTGATGCCTTTCTTGAATCTTCGCGTTCAGAGCATCAACATCCTTATCCACTATTTGGATACTCGACTTGATACCCATACCTTGCTTCCAAGAGGATGATATAAGCAAGACTTGTAGTTTCAAAGTGGCAATCAATTCAGCTTGAACATTGTTCAGTGCAGATGTGTTATCAGCCAAGTGTCTATTAAGTCATTCATCCTCGACAAAGCATCATGGTGGCTAAGTAAACTCTTGAAAACATCAAGAACTGCAGTCACATCAACGTTTGAGGATGAAGGCAATGTCACCATTAAAGGCCAAGAGAAAGCATTGATAGCCATATGAAGTTGCTGAAACTTCTGATTGATATCCTCAGAAACAGGCACAAAGGGGCTTGCTCGTATAGCAGTCAGAATTCCTGTGGCTTCTTTTATCGTCTGAGTAATTGATGTGGAACTGGAGACAGTTGGCACAGGCAGTTACTCGAGCACTGAAAGAATAATAGTCATTTGAACAATTGATGCAGGAGTAGGTGCTGAGTCTCTAATTGGACTTGTAGCAATAGGAAAATGAACTTTAGCTGGGAGGCGAATTTCAGAAATGGGAGAAACAAGTGATAAAATATTTCCCGACTGATTGGAATGACGATCGATAGAACCCTCACTAGACTCTTCTTCAGCTTGAATATCCCACGACTCACTGTTTTGCTGTGTAAACCAAAACAAGGTATGAGATGTCGGTAGTGACATGAAATAATATCGTTTGAAACTTACTAACCTGCTGAGGCAAAGACGGAGATTGGTGAGTTGAAACAATTGAAACTGAAGGACCCTCGCCACTAGTAGTTTCTGCTGGTTCATTAGCAGGGCTTACTAGAAGAAACATTGTCACCTGAAGGAGTATCTTCCTTGCTGGTGCTTTCCTGAGTTAAATTGATGGTAACACCACAAAATCCTAATAAGGGAGTAAGAAATAGAATAGGGCAATGGATACAAAAAAATCCATAAAAGGAGAAATTTACCTTTAACGACATTGTCCTTGCACTAAAGTGAGTCTTGCGTGCTATGCTTTTCTTTCTAGTGGCTTTGGGCTTAGTCGCACCTGTGCCAACCTGAGTAGTTAAAGGGTCCTCGTACAGATCAGTCGGCGCAATAAAAATCTCCTAGGTTTTTTTGGTTACTTGACTCATAACGGTAGAAACTCTTGCTTAAGTAGCTAATCTTTTGGCTGGTTTGGTACTTTCATCAGTTTGATAAATCAAATTAGTGATCAAGGCTTTTAAGGGACTGTCATTGGCAAAAAATAAAAGGACCGAAAAGTTCTTACTTGGAATACTCGAGGATGCTAGAACGATAATAAAGTAGTGTGGACAAGAGGAATGATATTCAAAACGACGACCGATATTGGCTCAGTTTATGAAGGATTCGAGACAGGGCCTTCAGAGACTGGTTCTGTCTACTTTTTATCCTCCCGGATTGCCTCTCTCTTCTAAATAAGAGATACATCATCTTCTTCATCGTGTTTTTCCATTTCTTCAGCTTCTTCAGTCTCTTCTTCTCCCGATAAATCTTCAGAAGACTCATCTGTCACTCCGATGGTGTCAGATTCCTTGGGTGAAGACTCAATAGCAGGTTATTTCCCTTTCTTACCCCGCACTTGTCGAGAGTTTCCTTTAGAAGGATATTGACTTCTCTTTTTGTGAAATGGTAGGATTATTTTTTCCCCTATAGAACTAGAATACAATACGTATATTGATACAACAATCAAAAAAGGTATTTAAAAAATGGAGTAAAGTACCTGGTCGATGTGGGCTGTCTGGAGCAAGACGAACCATGCAGTCAACATACTTAATGCCATCATACAATTTCGAAACACAATCTTAGTACCACGAATCAAAAGAGCGAAATGATTCAGTAGTACGAATGGCAAAATTGGACATAGTAAAGTTGTCCATCGATCGATCTACAGCTCTATCAATCGCCCTAATATGGTTTTAAGTTATTCTCTTCATTCTTTCTTTGGCCTCCAAAAAATCATTATCGATAAAGAGGGGCTCGAATTCCCTGAACTAATCCAAATTGTTGCCCAAACTGAGAGGGGATATATCGTTCGTAACCACAAATTCTTGATGGCAAGCTCGTGATTTAACCGCCCACATGAAGAAAGTGTCCACAATGAAAGCTAGCCCATACACTACGGACAACATCTTGAGACTCCATGGACATCCCTTCATCCATATGGGAAGGAAGGCAAGAGGCTCCAAACTCTCTAAAAAGTAATGGAGGTGAACACTTGAGATGGGTGAAATCAAAGAAGAAGCAGAAGCAAGATATGAAGGAATGAAGCTTTATTTCACCCAGAGAAAGGCGATTTTGATAAGTTAGGAAAGAAGTATCGGGCTAAACAGGAATAAAAGGAGCAAACTCTGGAAAATAAGCTTGCAACCATAATTGGACCAACTAGAAAGGGCCGCCAATGCTCCAATGTATTTTCTTACTAACCAGGGTAGACATTGCTCTGTACAAACTACCCCAACAACAATGGCACAAGTGCGTATTCTCTACCGTGAGCTAAGCTAATAGCTAAATTCATATTTTTTTTGGTTAAAGAAAGGCTCGATACACAAAAGAAATGATAGCCACATCCAAAGAAAAATAGCTAACTCCTTCAAATCGGGCGAGATATAAGCATGTTTAGAACGCGATTTGATGAAGTATCTTTCAAAAGTTTTAGAATACTTTGAGGAAGAAAGATCAAGAAGTAAACCAGTGGGATTATGGCTGGTCAAAGCATTGGCATGATTACCAATCGACAAAAGACCCGTTAAGGCACATACGTCAAAAATGGTAGGGGCCATCATCTTAGTCCTTAACATAAAGGCATTGGTAGTAATAGACCAGAAACAAAAAGACGAGAATAAAAGCCATCGATCTACCTTAGGAGGATTTTGTGACATATGAATTAATTCATAGATACCTTGCCGCCTCCATTGATCGGCAAAAGAACTTGACAAATGGTCAACCCACAAACCTCAATCAAAATGAATAAGGGCTGGCCAAGATCAAATCGGCAAGCCAGATTCGTGCCAGCCTTTTCATTTAAAATAGGGCGAGCTAAGTAATAGCTTCTCTGAAAGAAGTACCCAAAATATAGGGGCTGATAGCTTTTGGGCGTTTCTTGTATGGAATCAGAACACAAGTATCGATGGGATCAACATAGGCATCACAGCGCCAACGCCCCATCGAGGGTTAAGAGGATAGTCAACCCTGTCACCCTCATCTCCTCTTGGAATAACTCTTTTTTTTTCACCATGATTCTTGAAGGGTATAGGGAAAGACTAAGCAGAGGTTTTAGGGTTTGCTGCGAACAGGAAATATGAGGTTATGCTGACAAAACGGCTTAAAAACGAGTGAATAGCAGAATTTAATTTGGACTCAATCACATAGAAATGGTTAAAGCCGAGCATTCTGGAACAGTAATTAACTCACACGACTCTACATGTCACACGAGTGAGGGGGCAATGTTGGCAGCACAAACAATTTTATGGCAATTAATGCATAGACACGTGGCATGATGAGAACTGTGAAAAGTGCCTTGAGTGGGAAGTGGGAATAGGCACATCTGCTACGGTTAATGATGAGACATCAGTTATCGATAGTGGAATGAAAAGGACAAATGAATGGGAGAAACACAAACGGGAAGCAAAAATTCAAATGACTTGTGCAGAAAGAAAAAAATTGCTAATAGCTACAACAAAATCAGCAATAATGGCCAAAGTGAAGACAGGGCTAGAAAATTGGTAGCGGCAGTTGATAAACGGTTCCTAGAATAGACAGCTGTCAGCACTAAAGAGACTGCAAAGAAAGATCAGTTAAAATGACTGCATGTAAAGCACAGATGTTAGCAAAAACGATTGATCATGGAGTCTAAGAAGTATTTCTCAATGAAAGATAAGGATAATCAGTTACAGAAGAGACGGTTATGAATAAGAAAGTATAAAAGAAGAGCAGAACAACGAAGAGAGGGGTCGTCAATCTTACAAACAAAACTAGACTTAGAGAAAATAGAGTTTGTCATGCTCAAGCAAATTTCTTTTATTTCTGTCTAGTTTCTTGGATGATCTTCTAGTATCGATAGAAAATCCTATTCGTTGCCATACTTACGTTCGTTGTACTGTAAGGATTGTCTTCATCATTTCAGTGGGCGCATCAATTTTAGATCTATTCAGTATTTTATCCTCAGTTAGTTTTCATTTTTAGCAAAGTCCTCAGGCCTGAGAGGCAAAAAGATCCCGCATTGTTTATTTGTTGTATCACAGGCGCACGATCGATAGTGAGTTTGCCCAGCAGCGCAAACAAGATCATAGATTTGAACCTTGATAGCCATGAGCGAGGGCTTCTTGGGTTCTGACCCATCATAGTTCTTCAACTCCTCTTCACTGATCTCTCCAAGCTTGACAGGTGGAGACAGTAGCTGCATCTCCTCCTCAAAATCTTGAGACCTCAGATGATGGCTACTTGATGATCCAAACATGCCTCATATAACATAGTAGATAGGAAGCCCTAGAGCTACAGCTATAAAGTGGGATAGAGGCATATGTATACTGTGATGGATTCTTTGACTGTTACTCTGATTAATTCTTTGACGGTTTGCCACAGTTGCAGCGCCATGATTTTCAGTGAATCTGGTAGAGAGGTAGAGAGTGAAAGAAACATGAGAGCAGATGGTAGCTTGTTTATCTTTTCTCATATATTTCAGGGTATGGTCTTTTTTTATTTCTAAGTCCGGATTAGCAATGGTGGTGGTTACAGGCAGTGGTGGTGGTCGTAGGTAGTGGTCTCCGATGGTTGGTTAGCGCGGCAGGGATTGTACCAATTTGCCCCTAAGAGAAGAGGATGTGCGCAGCACGTCCAAACTTAACGCTCGAAAATAGACGGACATTGCGTTTTGGACTCATTTGAAACATTTTTTTTTTCAAATAACATTATAGCAAAAGTTGAAATTACGAGGAGCGAACTTCAAGTACGTGTATTTAACCATATATTTATTTTGTGCTGGGGAGTTTTATGTAAGGGAAGCAAAGGGGGCTTTGTGCATGGAAGTTTGTGTACAGAAAGGAAACAAAGGAGGATGGGATTTGTGCAAAGATGGAGAGGTACTTAATTTGGATTTGACAATCAAACGCAACTTTCTTTGAATGTTAAACTGAAATTTGCTAATCAAAAAATAAAATTGTGTTACTATACAATTTCTAAAATAAAATCTTTTAAACAAATTTAGAAATGTGAAAACGAAGGCAACGAATTTGCTTTCCAAACAAAGCCTTAGCAATTTTATGAGGAGTACTCTGTACGTGAAAGCAAGAAAGAAAAGGAAGAAACAATCAAGGAAACTAGTTGGTTCTAGTCCAACACAAAATAGCTGTTCAAAAGAATTGTGTATGTATAAACCAACACGTAGTGAGGCAGCTATGTCACGATTCTCTTTGTTGGTCATGGCTGGTTTTCTCAAGCTCTTCTATTCTTCTCAACACTTGACACATCTTGGGCCTTCTCTCTGGTGCTGTGTCTGTACACTCGAGAGCCAACTCTGTGAGCCTCAGCATCTCCTCGTATCCGTCTTTTGCAGCAACTATTTCCATGTCCAGTATATCGGTTGACCAATCACTCTGCACAACCATTCGAACCCAATTCGAAAGATCATGATGTTCACCTTCGTCTGAGAGTCCACCCGGGATCTTCCCAGTTATGACCTCTAAAAGTACGATGCCAAAGCAATAAACGTCTGCTTTGTGAGTCAACTTTTTCCCTTGACCAAACTCGGGAGACTTTTGAATTGCCAACAGTTCCGATGATTTTCGTGATGGCAAGAGAGGTAAGAAGCCAAATTCTGTAAGCTTTGAGCGGTACTGGTTTTGGTCGATGCGTTGGATAAGTACGTTGGAGGATTTGAGGTTGGCATGAGGCACTTTGTGAGAAGCTAAGAACTGGTGCAGGAAACTGAGACCCTTTGCAACGTCTTTGATGATTGATAATCTTGTGCTCCAGCTTACAGGTACTCGTCCAATTCCTCTGCTTTCTGTCACCCAACACTCGTCAGAAATTTTTCTCAGAAAGTCGGATATTCTTTTTTGGATATATAACTTCAGGCTAAGGGTCAAATTTGAAACCAAGGATATGATCCTCTCTTCCAAGGCATTCCTCTTCCAAAGCTTACTTCTTTGGATTATCTTCATTTTGCAGTAAACATCTTTACACGGTCACTACACTAAGTTGATTAGGATGTGATGTACTAGCTCTTGAATTAGAAGGGCTGGAATAAAAAAGAACTAACCGTGTAATAGCTCGAATAAGCTTCCGTCGGGAACAAATTCGTAGACAACCAGTTTCTCCTCCTTGGAATAGTAGAAAGAAACAATCTCAACTAGGTTTTCATGTCTTGTCCTTCCGAGTAACTGCATCTGCTGGACAAATTCCTTTTTACTCAAAGCATTCATCTCTTTTAGCCTCTTGACAGCGACAACAAGACCGGATTCCAGAACTGTTTTGTAGGTAGTCCCTAGCTTACCTTTCCCGAGCACTTTAGCAGATGCCCTTAGCAAGTCATCCAAGTCGAACATGGGTCTGTCCTTGTCAAAAAATTGTAATTCTACCGTCTTCTCTGGATCCTCACCGCCCTCAGACCAGTGCATTTTCTTCTCAACGCGATCAAGAAAACCCTCTCCTATGGGAACAAGAATGTAACTCGACATTAGATTGCAATGCGCTATGTAGCTCTGATCTTGAAGAAGAATTAATTAGGAATGCGAAACAAGGAACAGCATTAAGAGTTGGAACTCTGGTGGCTATGGACTAGCTAGCTAACAATGAATCAAGAGTCCCTCAAACTAGCTATTCTATGAAGGTCACTCGAACCTCAGGAACTTTGAGCAACATGCAGGGCAAGCAAACGGCATACGTGTAACGATTAAAAAGTTGATGCTAAAGGAACCAACTCAGTTTGGAGCCAAGTTCTGTCTGACAAAAGGGAGGGTAAGTGCTTGGGAGGGCAATCGTTATTCTTATGTGTACTCTTCGGGGAGTGTTGGCAAGTTTTGGATTATCTTTTAAGCAACATAGACATACACTTAAACGCTCAGATTGTGAAACATCTGCCATACCTGGCTCTTGCTCCGCTTGCGTAATTTTTCCCTGGACTCTCCTATAGTAGCACAGGAAAACAAGCATGACCGAGAAAGGAATAAGCGCAGCTGCAGCAGCAATCAATACGATATTCCATACTTGGAGAGATTCCTTCTTTCCTGGTTGAGCACCGGGGGATGGAACCGGAAGTGGAGGAGAAACTGGACAAGGTATTCTCAGAGGGGTTCCACACAAACCCGAATTATGCTCGTAGGAGCTGTCTGGAAAGCTTTGCAAGATGCTGGTTTTTGGGATTGGACCCTCAAGACGATTGTAGGAGACATTGAAATCCGTTAAAGTTTGTTGATCAAAGGGCGGGATTGGACCATCAATGTTGTTTCCTTGCAGCTCAAATTTGGTGAGCTTTGGGAGCTCAGCGTACTCGGAGGGAATTGAACCCGAGAAGCTATTATGTGCGAGGCGCACCACTTGCAGGTACGCAAGATTGGTGAGATTGGGAAGCGTGCCATAGAGGGAGTTTCCTTTGAAGCTAAGTATAGTCAAGAAGGTTATGTTTTGCAAGAAAGCAGGGGGGAGGGAACCTGTGAGGTTTATTCCTTCCAAAACAAGGTGTGTTACGTGCCAGTTCGAGCACGTGATCCCGACCCATTGGCTCTGGTCCTGGAAACAGGGCGGACCGGTCCAGTTATGGTGCAAGTTGGCGGTAGAATTGACGACATCCCTCAGTTGCCTCAAAGCATCTCTTTCCTCCGGGAAGAAGTCGTCGAATGGTGTGGTGGATGTGTCCGCTACAACCGCGTGAACGACGACTAGTATCCTTATCAGCGCCAAAGCAGCTTTCATGCTGCAGGTGGTTGCCGGAAAATTTCCTGACAAGGATCAGATTTAGAAAGAAAGAAGTGAGACATGGAATGAAATGCAATGCAACGGCAACTCCAGGAGCAAACTCTTTGTACACTTCTCATTAAATTAGTATTTCTGCTACAGCTTGACGGCGTTAGCAATGCAAGCATGTCCGTAGTTTTAGCCTGAGGAATACGAGAGAGCGGAATCAACAACGTGTTGGTTCTTCACAATATAGTGTGCCTTGTCTCTATTTTACCGTCGCTATTAGTCATATATATATATATATATATATATATATATATATATACTATACTAGTCCAGAATCCCGTACCAAGCACGGGATAGTTACTAACGTTAACAGTAGATCAGTATATATATATATATATATATATATATATATATATATATATATATATATATATATATACTAATCCACCAAGCACATTTATTTTAATAGTTTTGAAATGCATTAAAACATATTGATTATTTCATAAAGATAGTTACTTTCATATTTAACTTGAACTTTCTTGTAATAAAATAACTTCTGGTGAAATATCAATAAGCAATGTTCTTAGCATATTTACTAATTCTGATTTGGTAACTATATAGATGAACAAAAATTAAATTATTGAGTACACAAAAAAAAAAAGTAAATTCTACTAATAAAAATATTCGGAGAAAATATTGTGACTAGTTTGCTATTACACATGACATTTTTCTTATTTTCTAAGTATCTTATAAAAATAATTTGTACCTTTGAATGGGTTGTACATAAAGTTAATTACATATTAGTTTAATTTTAATAGAGAAAATTTTGGTCCATATATTTATTTATAGAATGTGATTTATAAAAGTTAATCAACGCGACTAATTAAGTAAGGATAATATAGTATTTTTAGAAGCAAATGTAATCTACCAACAAAGTATACAGAGAAAATAGTAATCAGTGCATGAGGTAATTATATAAAGTTTAAAAAGTTTAGCCAACATGACTATATGTATACGATAGTTCAAAACCTTGTAGTAAGTAAACTGTTGAACAAAATTTAACCACGATTTCACAAAATATACAATAAGCATGCTTATTAAGTAAGATTTATCTTCATATATAATAAGGTTTTCAATCTAAGTTTTAGTCTATATTTATCACAACATAACTAATATCTTTTTATATTGTATATGCAATTTTATTCAGAATTATAAAAGTTAACATAAAATCATAAATGGTATATATATTGCTAATGCAGGATTTAGAAAGCTTAAGAGTTTAATTACTCACAATAAAAATACCATAATAAAATTGGTTCAAAACTTTTTCAACAAAAAAATTAGTTGAATTTACGAAATGCTCAAATAAAAAAGATTTTATATTTATACTATTTTTTTTAAATATATCTCATATAGAATCTGCATATGTTATTTTTTTTACATTTAACCAATGCGACTAAATAAGATAGCGCAAAACCTTAGAGTAAGGAAATTACTTACCAAAATTTTTAATCAATATATTTATCAAGTTAGATTCATATTTGAATTTACAGAAAACTTAAATATGAATTTGAAATAAAACATAATTTTTCTTATTAAATCTCTTAAGTAATTTTTGTTTTATAGGTTAATATTTCATGTTAGAGAGATTTTCAATTTATAATTTTTATTTATAACTTAAATAAAACATTAATATGTTTAACATTAGTTTTTATCACTCTTGTTATATTAATAACTTAATGCAATGAGGTGTCATGAGCTATCATCGCATTTCTCGCCTCAGTTATTAGATATTATAACAGAGTCAAGCTCAAGAAAGTTAGATAAAATATTTTAAAAATTTATAAAAAATGTATCAATCCATACCGCATTTCAAGAAATAAAAAGAGATTAACATCTTATTGGAAAAAAATTATTTGTGCTAAAACTATAGTTGTTAGTAAGAAATTTTAATACTTTATTTGCAACAACTTCAAGTAATAACTTATCAAGACTATATTATTATTAAGTTAATTTTAGTAGTCCAACATGTAACCTTTCAAAACCAAGTGTCTTAGTTTGAAATGTTAGGTTAAGAGTTCTTTATCTTTGAATAGTAAATGTTATAGTCCATTCTTATCTTCTTCATAAATCATTGTTTCATGACATCACCAAGTTATTAAAATACAAACATGATATCCAATACAATATTCGTTCATTCATTTACAGTTTAAAATAAACAAATATATATATATATATATATATATATATATGTGTGTGTGTGTGTGTGTGTGTGTGTGTGTGTGTGTGTGTGTGCATATATTACGCAAGAATTGCATCACAATTTAATCAAGATTTTAATAGTCAAATTAAAGCATAAAGTTTAAACGTTGTACAGTTGATTTTCTAGATTTAAAAGGTTTACAAACATCGGGACAATTATACCAAGGATTTTTCAATAATAAATTGTAGTAAAGAGTTTGATTTTTTTCTAAATCCTTATATATGGGGTATAACCAGTTTGGTGTCGTGAGGTCTTATTTAAAAATGCTTAACTTATAATTCATTTATTAAATCCATATATCATATTATTCAATTTTAACGATGACTATCTTATGTATATTATGTATATATCTATATATATAAATAACAATAGTACATTTAACTCAATTAGAACATCATTTTTATTCCTAAGGAGGAGACATGAATTTTTATATTCACATTAAAGACTGGTTTTAAGAATACAATAATAAAAATGAAGTCATAATAAGTTGGTGTATTGATTATGTTAGTTTTAAAATGTTTAGAATTAATTTATAAATTATACTACCCTCATTCTTCTTGCAAAATTAATGAAATATAAAAATAAGGTACTTATCAAAATTCAAATCAATTGTTAAATTATTTTTTTCTAAGTCTCATAAGTTTTTTAATCTAAATTGTAACATTAATTTTTTCTTCTTATATTCATATTAGAGAGTGAGTTTGAAGATATAATAGTTAAGTCTTAATAAGTTAGTATAATGATTAGGTTAAGTTTTAAAATGATTAGAATTAATTTTCAAATTACATAGGACTTACAGAAAACTCTCATTTTCCTGCAAAATTAATTAGATGTAAAATTAAGGATCATATCAAAATTTAAATTATTTATTAGATCATGTTTTTATTCTAAATCTCATAAGTTATTTTTTGGGTCTATGGATTTTAATTTTTATATTAGAAAATACTTTTAAGGACATAATTGTCAAAATGAGGTCTTAAGAGATTAGTATATTGATTAGGTAGAGTTTTAGAATGATTAGAATTAGTTTTTAAATGATTTTTTAATTTTAAATCAAAAGTATTATTTTTGTTTTTATATATATGAGTTTTTATATTCATATTAAAGAGTAGTTTTGAAGATATAATAGTCAATATTAAGCCCTAATAAGTTAATATAATGAGAAGGCTGAGTTTTAGAATGATTAGAATTAATTTCTGAATTTCAAGGACATATTGTCAAAAAGAAGTCTTAATATATTAGTATGTTGTTTAGATAGAATTTTAGAATGATTATAATTAGTTTTTTAATTGAATAAGATTTACTTATATAAAAGTTAATTAATCTTAAAATAAGGATATGACGTGTCGTAAAACGAAGCGATGATGTGTCGTGTAAAGAAGTTATCAATATTTTTCTCACTTCGCTTATTATATATATATATATATATATATATATATATATATATGGATGATTTTTTTTTCTTTTTGCAATCCCGAGTCAAAGGTTTGTCGTTAAAGTTATTGTCTATTTTAAGAGGCTAGACTGTTAAAAAATAGATTCAAAGCGTGTATCATTGTTAAAAACACTTTCTTATGGTAAGTCTAAGATTTGCACGCGGAGAGTCAATAAGAGAGAAATGTGCACCACTATCATTTATACAATAAAATGGGGGGCAAATTGCACGATTACAAATGGAGGACCAAATCTGCAAGCGAAACAACAGAATAGAAGACTCTGTACAACGAGACCTCTAATATCATGTTAAGTTATCATATACTTCAAAATTTTAAATCGCTAAAAAATTGACCCAAAAATTTAGATCATTACTTTAGCATTCGTAACTAGGACAATCTTTTGTTGGGGTATATAATCATTGAGAAATGAGAATTCAACAAAATAAGGTTGAGTTACTAATTAGGACTGCTCTTGACAGCTTGACTACAAACACTTGGAGGGATGTTGCTCCTGCTTCTTGTTTGGGAGCTCTTGAGAAAACCGGCTTAAATTATTATTATTATTATTATTGCACCCTAATCATTTATACAATAAAATAGGGGGCAAATTGCTTGATTACAAATGGAGGACTAAATCTGCAAGCGAAATAATAGAACCCTAAGAAGACTTTGTACAACGAGACCTTTAATATCTTGTTAAGTTATCATATACTTAAAAATTTTAAACCGCTAAAAAATTGACCCAAAAATTTAGATCATTACTTTAGCATTCGTAACTAGGACAATCTTTTGTTGGGGTATATAATCATTGAGAAATGAGAATTCAACAAAATAAGGCTGAGTTACTAATTAGGACTGCTCTTGACAGCTTGAGCACAAACACTTGGGGGGATGTTGCTCCTGCTTCTTGTTTGGGAGCTCTTGAGAGAACTGGCTTAAATTATTATTATTATTATTATTATTATTATTATTATTATGTTGTTGTTGTTGTTGTTGTTGTGTCAGAAGACACGTGTATGTATATAGACAACAGATAGACATCAAGTATTGCTGTCTTCATGGGAATTGACAACTAAATTAGTAGTTGAGTAGATACTAGATATTACCAAGATATATGGGCAGCTTTGGTCAATCTTTAATATGTTGATAGTCCATCTTAGCTATGCATTTTTAACCGTTCTTAACACCCGCTTCCCTGACACATTAATGAGTATTTAACAAGCCAAGTTCAACTCTACTAAGTCGGTAGCTAGGCCCAAGGCAAACGTTGAAGTCACTGCCACACATCTGGCACAAAAATATTCTAAGTAATAGAATCAACCGCACGCCTTCTCCAAAAGGGTCGGTCTTAGGCCTTACCCCAAAGGGATCGGCCCAAGCTCCCCTCCTTGTCCTTTGGGGGCTCCATTCCATTGTGGGTCTTCCTTCCTCACTCTTCGGACTATCCTTTCCTTGTGCTCCTTCCCACTCCTTGCCCGTTGGAGGCTCCCCATCCTTGGTACACTCTCCTTGGGGACTCGTCTCCTCCCTACTTGGGGGATCCCTTGCCTCCCCTTTTGGTTTTTCCTATCTTTTGGAAACTCTTTGCTCACCCTTTGTTCTCTCTTCCCCTTGGAAATTGCATGCTCCATAACCTCCATAGCCGCAGTGCCACCCTAGTCATCGTGATGCCCGACCACACCCGAGCATCGTCTCTGCGTAAAGTTCCCCCAGCACAATGCCCGTCATCTCGTCCGATTGCCATGACGCCCGATCACTCCTAAGCATTGTCTCCACGTCATGCACCCCCAACACAACACTAGGCATGACATCTAGCCATGCCTGACTGCCATATCTGCATCATGTGCCCACGGCACGACCCCCGTTGTCACACCTAATCGCCACAATGCCCAACAGCCCTCATGCATCATGTGTCCCTGGCACGACTGTGGTTGGCGAGACCTTGACTGTGTCGGAGCACCATCTCGACTCATTTGTCCCCTGGTAAGATGCCCGTATACGCATAAACACTACCACTTTCTGTACGTGCCCCCGCACTCATTCACTCTATCATACTCATGCGTTATTGTCGTGTCATGTGTTTCCACTCAACATCTAGGGACCGCACCATGTGCCATCATTAAGCGTTCCTCCGACACCCTGCACATGCCAACACGCATTGCCACGACACTCATACAATTGTGCCCCAAAACCCTTTGTCACACTACCATACCCTCACCGTTGTTTCATCCTTCACCACACCATGCATACCTTGTGTTAGTCGTGGGACACACTTGGAACCATTCTCAAAAGTGCGTAACATCCTTTGGGTAGGCGGCTTTTCTGGAATAATACCTATAGACCTTCGAGTGCTTAGGCATAAGGACTTTCTTCTCGCCAGGTAAGGGACTTCTTTGGGACACGACCTCAGCCCGTCAAGTAGGCGACTCCTCCAAAAATTACCTTGGCCAACCCTGAGTGCTTTGGCACAAAGACTCGTCGTGGGAATAAATGATTCCTCTAGGACACTATCACCATCAGGGAGCTCCAAGTGCTTCGACATGAGGACTCACATTCGCCTAATAGGCGACTCCTCCAACACACTATCTTGGCACGCTATGAGTGCTCCGGCACAAGGACTCGTCATAGGGATAGGCAACTCTTCCAAGACACTAACTTTTCCATGGAGCTCCAAGTGCTCTGGCATGAAGAATTCCCCTCCCCTCCTACCAAGTAGATGACCTCTTCAAACAGACTTGGCCCATCGGGTAGGCGACTCCTTCGCGACACTACCTCGGCGTGTTGGCTAGGCAACTTCTTTCGGACACTAACTCAACCCGTTGGGTAGGACATTCCTCTAGAATAATATCTTGGTGCCCTCTGAATGCTTCGATATAATCACTTGTAGGATAGGCGACTCTTTTAAGAAACCATCTTGGCCAAGGTATCTATGTGACTGGTCTATGTGCTTTAGAACTAAGAGCTCTTTATCGGCAGCCCTAGGGACTACTACCCTCGATCATTCTGCTCTAATCAAATCATTTTCAAACCAAAAATATTTTGTTGTCTTCGCAGCGGAGGAGCACGCTAGAGGCATCGTGCCTACTGAGCCTAGTAGTTGGGCACCGGGCCTTCTCCACCGGGGTCAAGTTCTCTCTGTATCACAAAGCCCCTGTGCAACTTAGTAGGGTTTTTGATTGGTGGCTAGATCATGGGGTTCTCTGGCTATACTATAAGTGTGTGAGTCAATCTTCCCAGAGAGGCAGAGTAAACCTGTATGGGGTTACGGGATGAATATGCAATCCGATAGACCATGGAGCACCGACATTTTTGGCCCCTTTAGCGAGGTGTCACTCACATAGGGTGCCACGTTTGTCCAAATGACACAGGCATATCTAAGAAATAATAAACTTTGGGTTTCATTTTAGAGGACTTGAACTCATTTATTAAAGCTCACTTACTCACTCTGGAACCCCATAACTACAGGATTCCAGAGAGAGAAACACACAGGATTCTGATTTCAGACCTTGATTCTGGACCTAAGTATTAAATAGTGACTATAGTCGACCCTGTGCCTTTGCCCTCAAATCACTGCCACTCCTTAGGCACTATTTGGGAAGCCTTAGTTTTTGTCCTTGTTTCATCCTTACTTTCTTTCCACATCAACACACTTGACTTCGGACCCGGACTGTATTCTGTGTGATGCCTCCACGTGTATTGTGAACCTACTTCCTTTACATTATAATTTATACTATTTTCTCTTTTAGTCATAAATTATTACTAAAAATAAAGAATGAGACAATTAAAGATTGAGAAATAGTCAAATGAGCTTTAGTAAAAAAGAAATAACAAGTTACTAACAAAGATGAGTAACAGGTTCTATTTTTTTTAGTATCCCCATTAGCCACAAGCGTGTCTTTGTCTCGTTTTTCTCCGTGTTGTTTCCTTACAATTCAAGAATGCTTAGGTAATGCATACCACTGACATCTTAATTGTGGAAGAGATCGAGCATTAAAATTGCCATTGTGACCCGAGTTGAGCTATGCTCATCACCACTCCAAAGAAAAACCCTACCGACAGTAGTTGCCCTTTCTTTCACCATGGCGTGTGAACAATGTTAGGTGCCTTAAAATTTTGGTCCGGTCATAGCTACCTATTAGTATTTACTTTTATAAATATGAAATAGATCATGCATTCGATGTTCCTAACCACAAATGTTCTTTTTTAATTATTTTGAACTAGAATTGCATTTATCAAAGGGGAAATATTACATCATAAGTGTTTCTAGTGTCCAAAAGGAAACATCTAATGTAAATACACAAAAGTAGTAACTGAGATGAAGCATTGAAATAAGATTAAGAAATAGTAGAGAACTCATGTCTAATAAATAGAGGTTCAGCTGGCATTTACAAGAGTATCCTCCCATAAGCTTCTTGAAAAACATTGAGCACTCTTAGTTGATGAACCAGTTTGCTTCAGCTGCCTGTTGAGCATTGGGTGTGCGAAGTACATCTGGATCTCCTACTGAAATATTGCACTCAACAAAAATGGAACATATACTGCAAATATCATACATGATTGGCTTCACCTGAGTCTGGAGCCTCTAAACTCCCGCCATCTATGATAATATGTTTATAGCATTAGAATGAAGAAATATATATATATATATATATATATATATATATATATATATATATATAATTGAGGTTTATTTTTTAAACCTTAATACTGCTTATGTAGTAGATTAGTGTCGACATAAGACGATCAAATTGATAGAAACTATCTTAGAAGTAGTAAATAACTTGCTAAAAAATATTGTATCAAGTTAATTACCTGCGTAGCAAAACTACTAGCTGCATGGATATGGTCAAAAGTCTTTAAGAACGTTCTCTCCAACTTCTCTCTAAAATAGAAGGAAAGAAGAAAAAAAAGAAAAGAAAAACCCTCCTTTGTTGTGTCACCACTATCGCCGCCAACTTCCTTGGCACGTGATGGGTTCGTTTGTTGGTTTTTGCCATGGGTTTGTGTATGGTGTGGTAGATCTAGCTTTTAATCAGGATTTGGGTACCTTAAGGTTTTTGTAGACTACACTTGTACAGGTGGGTTCAGCTTCATATTTTGTGTGATACGGGCATGATATTGGCAAAGGTTGTAAGTGGTCGTTGTGGGTTATTCAACAATGGTGCTAGTCATATCTGTTGGTGGGTTTGGGTTTGGGTTCGGTTAGCTTGCTATCGTCTGCTTATATTGGGCGTGTGGATTGTGTGGTGGTAACTTAAGGTGGCTGGCACAATTTTCTAAGGGATGTGGTTTTTATTTTTTGAAAAGGAGTAAGAACCCTACTATTAATAATGTAGATGGTACTCGGATGACATCCCCATCCAATAAGAAATACAGTACAACTAAGAGCTATGGTTGATTTTCTTGACAGTAAAAAATAAGTAAAGCCTAGAATTAGATAAACACTAAAAACTACCAGGAACCACACACCGAAAAGCTAAATAGATAACTACACACATAGAAAACGAAAAAGAAAAGTCAATTGTAGCCAGCTACCCTTCTGTAGACCAGCCACGTGTCTCGACACAAGGACAGCCCGCACCCACGCGCCTAGTGACGCGTCAGTTGCAGCGCATGCAGTGCCTAAGGCTGACACATGTCCATCGTCTCCATCCACCAAGCACATCTGGCACCGGGAACCGACCGAAAAATGGTCTCCCCGCCCTGTCAGTCCACGACCCGCCACCACAACCACCACCAAATCCCCATGACCCAACTGTCGAATCCCCCTAACACGACCAGAGCCAACCCGCCACCTCAGCAGCCACCACCATCACAAACACCCACCGTTAGAGCATCCTAACATACCGAAGCCCCTCGACAACCACCATCGGCAACAAGCCCACCAACCTTTTTGTGAACAGGGGGATAGGGAACCAACTACGGGGGAGGGGGATACAAACCCTAGAAGGATAAAAACCTATTCACAGACTCCCTTCTCCAGCCAACAATCCCAAATTCCACATACTCCTTTCTCCGGCCACCATACCCGAAACCCACATATTTCCGTCTCCGGTGTCCACACCTAAAACCCACAAAATTCCTTCTCTTGCCACCATTCCCAAATCCAAACGGGCAACATCCAACCATGCACGATCCCTACTGTAGCAACCCAAAATTTATATACGTAGTGTTAACGCCGAATAAGTAGAAATCAGGAAAAAAACTTTTAATTATCAAAAGTCTCCCAAACGGTAATCAGAGCATGCACTAATAATTTCCAAAATACATCAATATCTGACATAGGGGCCCAAAGCTTTTATACAATCCAAAGTTTTTCCAACATGGAGTTTCAAAATAAAACCTAAATGATACCAACTTACCTTAGTTGTTACATTTAAGTGTCAATACTAACTCTAAAGTAAGACAACTAACCCTTGGTCACACTGCTAGCCCTTCAAATCCAAAATCACACCTACTAATCACCTGAAAGCAAAAAAATAATAAGGGAATGAGCCAAATGCCCAGTAAGGTCGCTCAAAGGACCAATCAATCGGAAATAAAAAAACTGAGAAATGAAATTTCATAAGTACAAAAATTTTCCAACGGAATGGATAATCAATCAAATTTCAAATGTCAAATCATATCTGAAAGACAATATTTCAAAGGCACACCAGTTTCGACTGAACAGAGCTCAAACCAAAATATCCAATGTCAAAATATATCTGAGTAGGGAAACATACACTGTCAAACCAAAATTTGAATGTCAAAATATATCTGAGTACGGAAACAGACACTATCAGATCAAATATCAAATGTCAAAATATATCTGAGTACAGAAACAGACACTAGAGAGCCATTCAGAAAGTGGTCACATACGTCATTCCTGACATATGATATCGGTTTAGAAAGTAAGATCGCGATTTTTAGCTCAACTCCCTTAAGCTAGCCCACGTTTCACTCCACATGGGTAAGTCAGAAATAAGTCACATATACTGTGACATGGCTCATAAAATTATCCAAAATGAAAATCTCAGAATAACCGTTATCAAATATCGGACATGTCAAACCATATTCAAAGGCTTCAAAAAAACATTATCAAATAACGGACCTATCAAACAATAAGTGGAGTTCACGAAATAGTAACAATCATAAATCACCGAAACGAACAATATCGATATGTCAAAATTTGGAGGTCAAACAAATTCGATGAAAATTTGATTTTCCCAAATCATAACATTGAAAACGAGTTATTCATAACCATGGTCAAAATAAAGGGAAAAGAACGTCACTTAACTTAATTAGAAGAAGTTCAGATTTTAAAAAGAAACTAAAGAGTCACATGATCGATTGGTCCATCGCTGATTCAAATTATCGAAAGTAAACCCTTACCTTAATCAAGCCTTTTGAGAGCCACAAATCCTTAAGCTCCTCCTTAGAGCTTCCTAACCTTCCAAGCCTTCTTCTCAATCTCTCGCACAAAGGAGAAGAAAAGAAACAGAGAACCCGAAAGGGCTAGGAATGAAATAAAATACTATTTATATGGGACAAAAAAATTCAAGTTTGCATTCGATCAAAAATAGTTTTCAGTTGCTTCAATCCTTCAGCGGGAAAAGTCTTTCCCAAAATCTTGAGGTTTTATTCGACCGAAAATCACATTTAAGCCGACGGAAAACACCCTTAAGTCGACCGAAAACACCTTTAAGTCGATCGAAAATACCTTTAATGGAAACACTTTCAATTCGACCGAAAAAATCTTAATTCGACTAAAAGTACTATTCAGTCGACTAAAAGTTACTGTTCAAATTGTTTTTTTTTTTCAAAATTAGTTTTCAATCGACTTAAAATTTTTAAGACTACTAAAAACTTCAGTTGTTCATTTGCACACACAAAATCTTTTTATTTAAAGCAAAACCCATTTTCATTTGAAGCCAAACTATTTTCATTCGACTGAAAACTAGTTTTCATTCAACTTGAAACTTTTAAGTCGACCAAAAACGTCACAAACTCTAAAATACCATTTCCCTTCATTTTGATTCGCATGAAACCACTTTTCATTCGACCGAAAATTTCATAAACAAACCCAAACAATTTTCTTAATATTATCAAAAAGACCACAAACTTATTTATTAAAAAATACTAATTTCGCACAAAGAAAAGAAGATTTTTGGGGTATTACATTCTCCCCTCCTCAAAAAAATTACGTCCTCGAAATTTAAAACGATTCTTAATTATCAAAAGTAGTTTCTCACTTCCCAACACGAGTCAAAACATTACTAATACTATAATTGAAATCCTAACTTCGAAACATACATGGCTTAACTAGCCTACAAAATGGACTGAGCTACAATTATGGCATTCAAAATTTCAATAAATGAAATCAATCCTCAATACATAACGCTTCCACTGCACTACTCTGATAATATACCAAACCATATACTATAATACACTTAACTTCAAGCCTCAGGTGTCCCAAGTACTAAACAATTTCATATCCCATCTGATGTGTTTTACGAAATTCAAACTTGAGTTTTGACTATCATTGTCATCACCACTCCAAAATATATTCAAATTGCTCCCCAAAGTATTTATAATTGGCTAACAAATGAAATACGCTGAATCAAGTTACTCCAATCAAAATTCAAATGATCTGAAACCAATACAATACTGACAAGCTCCCGTTGCGCCATTATGATAACATATCAAACCATAGCCTTGGTACAATGCCTAACACTGACACGCTTAACTTCAATCGTACACAAAAAGTAATAATCAATCTTCATACTAATCACAAGGATTTATACTCCAAAATGTTCAAATCAAAATTTACGCTCGTACAAAATCATAATGGAGCCATATCGATATGCTCTTAATAACATTCCACTGACAACTGAGTATAACTCATAACCAAAGTTACTAAACTCTTTGTACGCCTTCCGTCCAAAGTTTCACCCACATTGTTAGACTTTCAAATATGATTATCCATGATCAAATCATTAACATCGAATATCCCAAACTTCTATACTCCAAAAACACTTTATTACTTCAAACACACGGTTTCTAAAAGGCAACATCAAGCTCAACTTTTTGTCTATACTTTTCAACTACAAAAGATCACAAACTCAAAATCTAAGGCTTAACTAAATTAAAACCACAAAATGTCTAAGCAATTCAATAACCAAACCATGAGATCACCTAATGATCAATATTTTCTCCCATCTAATTTGTGTCTGACACCAAAACCCTCAGATAACCTTTGAAGAATAATACTTCGACTTATCCAAACTGGATAACCAACATCAACAAGCATTTACACATCTTATCAAAAGACTGCCACACTTCCGCAACGCACTCTGAAGCCTCAAAACAAAACCGGTCCAAACTATTATCAAATTTATAACAGAGAGAAACATATTATTCTTAATTTCACATACATTGCGCATCCACCAAAGTTTAAGCCTTTAACTACCACATCATTTATATCTCTCAGTCACAAACTTTATAGATAATTTCTAATTTTTAGAGTTATTCGTCAGAAGATCAAAATCATCATCTTTTTAAAGCAATCCATCTTGGCATTATTAGAAGTCAATCAGTCCAGTCCATACCCCCAAAATAATCTCAAAGTGTTTCAATATCCAGAAAAAAATTATGCCGACTCTTAAATATTCGTAATCAATACTGATGGGGCAAGAATTATAAACCATAGGGGTCACCACAGGGTTCCATAAAGGTATCTACACATAGACACGCCTCAAATTTCTAGGTTCAACACTTAGATGCTCGCAAAAGCATATCAAAGCAACTGAATAAAAGGGGCATTATGATCTAGTAATGTCAAATCTTCCTTTCAAATTCGGCACAAAATCTATGTCACCATATAAATTATTTCCTGAGATCACAACCTTTTTCCATACATTATCTGATAGAGCTACTCGTAGACATCCAAAGATCATAGTCATATCCTTCAATTATTCTCCTTGTTCAATACGAAAAATATCTGAATTCCAAAGACAATTAACATTTTTTCTATGATTGCGTACTCAACCCAAATCCAAGGTTTATAGCCAAATCTCAATCTTATAATCTAATAGGAAACAATTTCTGCAAACATATTCCACCTTTTCAAGGTTTAATCCCAATCATATATATCTTAGGCTTAGGAGTCTATAGAATCGGAAACCTAAGCTCTGATACCATTCTGTAACACCCCAAAATTTATATATGGAGCGTTAACGCCAAATAAGCAGAAAAAAAACCTTATAATTATCAGAAGTCTCCCAACGATATATAAGAGCATGCACTAATAATTCCCAAAATGCATAAATATCTGACATAGGGGCCCAAAGCTTTTATACAATCGAAAAGTTTCTCCAACACAGAGTTTCAAAACAAAATCTAAATGATACCAACTTATCTCAGTTGTTACATTTAAAATGTCAATACTAACCCTGAAGTAAGGCAGCTAACCCTTGGTCACACCGCTAGCCTTAAAATCCAAAATCCCACCTACTTATCACTTGAAAGCAAAAATAATAAGGGAATTAATGAGCCAAATGACTAGTAAGGTCGCTCAAAGGACCAATCGATCGGAAACAAAACATCTGAGAAACGAAATTTCAGAAGTTCAAAAATTTTTCAACGGAACGGATAATGAAATCAAATTTCAAATGTCAAATCATATGTGAAAGACAATATTTCAAAGGCACACCAGTTTTGACTGAACAGAGCTCATACCAAATATCCAATGTCAAAATATATATGAGTACGGAGAGAGACACTATCAGATCAAATATCAAATGTTAAAATATATCTGAGTACGGAAACAGATACTGTCAGACCAAAATATCAAATGTCAAATATATATCTGAGTACGGAAACAGACACTAGAGAGCCATTCAAAAAGTGGTCACATACATCATTTCTATCATATGAGGCCTGTTTAGAAAATAAGATCGCGATCTCTAGCTCAACTCCCCAAAGCTAGCCCATGTTTCACTCCACGTGGGTAAGTCAGAAATAAGTCACATACACTGTGACATGGCTCATAAAATTATCCAAAACGAAAATCTCAGAATAACCGTTATCAAATATCGGACATGTCAAACCATATTCAGAGGCTTCAAAATAACATTATCAAATAACGGACCATTCAAACAATAAGTGGAATTCACAACATAGTGACGATCATAAATCACTGAAACGAACAATATCAACATGTCAAAATTCAGAGGTCAAACAAATTCGACAAAAAATTGATTTTCCCAAATCATAACATTGAAAACAAGTTATTCATAACCATGGTCGAAACAAAGGGAAAAGGACATCACTTAACTCAATTCGAAGATGTTCAGATTTCAAAAAGAAACGAAAGACTCACATGAGCGATTGGTCCATCGCTGATTCAAAATTTTGAAAGTAAACACTTACCTTAATCAAGCCTTTGGAGAGCCACAAATCCATAAGCTCCTCCTTAAAGCTTCCAAACCTTCCAAGCCTTCTTCTCTATCTCTTGCACAAAGGAGAAGAAAAGAAACAGAGAACCCAAAAGGGCTAAGAATGAAATAAAACACTATTTATATGGGACAAAAAAATCAAGTTTGCATTCGACCAAAAATAGTTTTCGGTCGACTCAATCCTTCAGCCGTGAAAATGCCTTTCCCAAAATCTTGAGGTTTTATTTGACCAAAAAACACATTTAAATCGACCGAAAACACTCTTAAGTTGACCGAAAACACCTTTAAGTCAATCGAAAATACCTTAAATGAAAACACTTTCAATTCGACCGAATTTGTTTTTAATTAAACTAAAAGTACTATTCAGTCTACTAAAAGCTACTGTTCAATTTTTTTTTAAATTAGTTTTCAGTCGACTTAAAACTTTTAAGTTGACTAAAAACTTTAGTAGTTCATTTTCACACACAAAATCTTTTTATTTGAAGCAAAACCCATTTTCATTTGAAGCCAAACTATTCTCATTCAGCCGAAAACTAGTTTTCATTCGGCTTGAAACTTTTAAGTCGACCAAAAACTTCAAAAACTCCAAAACACCATTTCCCTTCATTTTGATTCGAATGAAACCACTTTTCATTCAACCGAAAATTTCTGAAACAAACCCAAACCATTTTCTCAATATTATCAAAAAGACCACAAATTTATTTATTCAAAAATACTAATTTACACATAGAAAAGAAGATTTTCGGGTTAATAAACCTACGCCGTAGCTTCCACCTTGCTACCCAACCAGCCTTAGAAATCCAAATTATAACCCTTACCCAGATACACGACCAAACCCAGAAGACGGCTTTCGACAGAAGCCAGTGCAGAGAGAAATCGACGACGGAGATCGTACAAGGCCTATGATAACAGCCACCACAGTTGCAAAGATGGAAACAACACACAAAAAAGATGAAAAGGACCACACCACATCAGAAACCTATTCTACCATGCCACCAGACCCCGGAGGAAACCGACGGTGGCAGTGGAGACACCAAGACAGTGTTTCACTTATTTGAGAGAGGAAGTAAGTCCTTTGTTGTTTCAAGACAAAGTTGAATGTGTCCTAGACATATCTTATCCTCAAGAGCCACCTAAGGGATGTGGTTAGATGGTCATAGTCTGATAAACACTCTTGCATGTTAGGTTTTCTTCTCTCTTTCTTCCCCTTCTCTTCCCAGTTAGGTCCCACTCCCACTCCCCTTTTTATTGGATTAGGCGTTGTTGGGTTGGTGTGATTAGGTCTCGGGTGCTGTGGTGGTGGTATGTTGGTTCGGCCTGGTGGTTTCATTGAGGTAGTGTTGACGAGGCTGTCGGGTTTAAGTGGTGGTGCTCGGTAGCAAGGGCATGGCAACATTGGGCTTGTGTAGGTTAACCCACGGGTTAGGCTTCTTTGGTGTCTTATGGTGTTAGATGGTGGAGTGGTGGTTGACAGTAGTCGGCCTTGGCAGGTGGTGACGTATAACTTGCAGCTGCTTGTGGTGGTGACGCGCGCCCCCTTGGGTGCACAGTACTGGTGGCTTTGGGGCACGTGGTTGTGTGTTGGCAAGTATCAGCTCTTAGGCTCTGAGATGTTGCTAATGTGCTGGCCTTTGGTGTCGGCATGTAGGTGATGTTTAAGTGCTTGACTTCTTGTTATGTTAGGTTATGGTTTATCGTAGCTGCTTTGATTTATTTGTTGGTTTTTATCATGGCTATCTTTGTCTTAGAATGACACATATATTACTTAAGTTTTTTTTTGTTTATTAGTACGTTGATATCCTTTGATGTCCTTCATTTAGAATTTCATAGTTTCTTTTATTGATGCACACTAAATGGAGATGTTGTCCATGTAAGTGTGTGTCGCTTTTCTTGCATTAATGGGCTTGTTGTAACCGTAACTCCTTGTAGTCTTTTATATGTATCTATTTATATTATTATGACCAAAAAAAATGCTTTTATAAGAATCAAGTGAACCAAAGTGAATTTGCCCACCGAATGGGAATATCATTTGTTTATGCATGTGTTGGTTTTCTTGCCTTTATGGGCTTGCTGTAAACTTGACTGTTTGTAGTCTTTCAAATTTACATTTCTATTATTATGAAAAAAAAGTGAATGTGACATTTTTCTAAGAAGCAAGTGAATGAAAGTGAATTGCATTTTTCATCTCCTAAGTTGATAGCAGATTACGTACGTAGATATACAAAACAATAGTCAATTATAATTTGTGAACGTGTTATAATTTTTTTTTTGTACGAATTGAAATGACATTCAATTTTAACTAACCATATTTCTAAAATAATCAAGCTACTGTAATCTATGTAATATATAATAAACGAAGCAAGATAGCTTCTTTGGGTGACACGATATCACATTAGATAACTTCTTTGCTTGACACGTCGTTGCATTATGTTTTCAATGTGAAATAAAATTTTAAATATTATAAGTGTCTTGAAAGTTCTCAAATATTACCTTGGATGGGGTTCTTATTTCTTGATAAGTTAATTTTCATATTAGTAAGCCTTATATAATTAAAATAATAATTCAAAATATTCAGAAACTCTAACTAATTAATGAACTAACTTATTAAGACTTAATTTTAACTATTGTATCTTTAAAATCACTCTCTAATATGAATATAAATCATATATCCAGGACGAAAATTCCATATT
>JAVXUP010003945.1:10000-47502 GCA_033070095.1 Escallonia herrerae | reverse complement strand
GCTGTATTGAGATCAATAAAGTCAATACAAATGCCCTACTTACCGTTGGGCTTGTGAACCATTACAAGGTTAGCAATCTAGTCTACATAGTCTATCTCATGAATAAGGCCCACAATAAGGAGCTTGTTCAACTCTTCCTTGATGATGACTTGGTGCTCTGACGAGAAGGCGCGTTTCTTCTGCCTAGTCGATTCATGCTTGGGGTCAACGCAAAGTCGATGAGTAATCATTGAATGGTCGATGTCTAGTAAATCTGATACACTTCATGCAAAGAGGTCCGCATTGGCATTGATGAAAGAATCAACCTGAAGGGATGACACTAGTAAAGAGCTAATCCATAAGTAGAGCTCTGGGGTTCCTTTCATCAAGGGCACATAAATAAACTCTTCTGCTGATTTGGCTCGCTGTAGCATGTTCTCATCTCTGTGGAATTCAATAGCTAGGCATTCTCTACCTTTGCATGGTGTTATGCAACACTTTTGAGCTATGGCTTAGTCACCTCAGACCACAGTGGTTCCTGTGGGTGTAAGGAATTTCAAAGCTAAATGAAAAGCGGAAGCCACAACTTATAGCTTTTTATGCCCTGTTTTTTTAAAATGGCATTGTAGGAGGACTTTACCCAGACTATCAAAAAAACCAGTCATTTGTGACTTGGTATGGAACTATCTCGACAATGATTGTGACAAAAATTATCCCTTTCAAGGTAACTAGGGCTCTAGTAAATCCATGAACTAGAGAGAAGACATATTTCACCCTCTACCTTGCGATTCCCATCTTCGAGAACGCTTCATCAAAGATGATATCAGCGGAGAAATCGGTATCAACCTAGGTCCATATGATGGTGTACTCATCAATTTCCAAGGTGACAACGAGAGTGTTGCCATGTAAGAACCGTACGACTTCAAGGTCAAAGTCATCTAATTTTAAGGAGGCTTTGGGGCCATTTATTAGGGCCATGTGTGATGTTGACCTGTCGTGCCTAAGCTTTCCTTAAATTATTTGAGGATCCACAGAAGCTTAGGCCGCCAGGTCATTATTGATGATGGGAAGATCCTTTGGGGAGCTTCATTCTATTTCTTAGGATTTTCTCCTTTGCAATTAGATCACCAAATTTGATAGACTGCTTCAAGCAACCTCGAGATATGAGGCTTTTAAATCCCCCTCGTGAGGATCTTGTAGTCTTCTGTCAAGTGACGTGATCCTTATGGAATTGATAGTATTACTGGGTCTCTCTCTTGTTGACTAATGGCCTTGGTAACTGGAGAATGTCTTTACCTTATTTTTGTTCAAGATATACTTGTTGAATGAATTCAGAGGCGTGAAAGGCCCTAATTTCCTCCGTCCTTTAGAGTGCTTTTGTTCATTCTCCACAAAATGGGGCTCAGGCTGATCTCGCCTCTTCCGTTTGGTGTATGCCTCATTGTTGTTGGGGAGGATAACAACTTCTTCTACTTGTAAATAACTCTCAACCTTGTTGAGGAAGTCTGCTAGGTCTTTTGGGGGACGTTTATGGAATGAGAACCTGAGGGAGTGCTTATATGGATGTCTCTAGCCATGGCAGTAAATGGGATTATGAGGGGATTCTCTGCATTTGCATTTAAGCGGGCATAGTAGGACTTCAAGGACTGTTTGGATCCTTGAACTATGCAAAAGTGTTGTCGAGTTCTTTCGCTGTATATGGTTGTAAGCAACTTGGTGCGCAAGGACTCTATGAGTTGTGCACAACATGAGATGAATTTGGGCATTACATGCTAAAACCACACGTGAGCAGCCCCCTTTAAAGTGATGGGGAAGGCGCGACATGTGATTTAGTTAGGGACCAAGTGCAAATTGATTTAATATATAAAACGTGCCAAATGCTTAATAGGGTCACTTGTGTCGTCGTAGGGTTTGTAGGGCGGCATCTTCAAACTTGCTGTTGCCGTAAAGAGCTCAATGGCTTCGGTAAAGGGGCGTTTACTGATAACTGGCTTCCGTAGTGTTGAACCTCTATGTGTTACAGCCACTAGGCCATAGCACGACTAACAGACTGGTGAATGAATCGTATGGTAACTCTCATTGGGCTTAGCATGTTTGGGATGCCGATGCTCCTCATCGTCCAAGATAATAATATGGGCTTCACCTTGATACTAGTCACCGTTGTGGTGCATACTCAGATATTGGGTCTTAGATCCATCATAATACAAGGGATATGTAAGGTGTTAATGGATGGATAATCACTAAACAGTGGTCGTTCGTTGAGCTCGATATGGTCTAGAAGGGCATTTAATTGAGGCTTGCAGTTGTTTGATGGACTTTTGCATGGCTTGAATGATTACAAGCAGATCAGGCTGCTCAACTGTGTTTGAGGAGGAGCAAAAGTGTCTGCACCATTGTTACAAAATATATCCAACGTTCGGTTGGTTGGTCAACTGAACTAGTTTTATGCACTAGCTTTTCCATGATCTTCTACAGCTTGGCTAGAAACAGCTCAGAGGGGTCGATGTGGAAAAGGACTTTGAGGCTACTTGTCATCTTGATTTACCAGGTTGCCCTGCTTGGCTAGATCTGGATATTCAGAGATCAACACCATGAGAAAGGCGGTTAGCTCAGATGATCGGGTCCCATGGATGACGCTAAAATATTTTGGTAGAAGCTCACATAAGGAGCTGTGTGACTTAAACAAAGCACGGTGACTCGCCGGATGGGGATCCGATAGAGAATCTCTTATGCCTAAGTCAATAGTGGACAAGGAGAACGAGTAGTGGAGTTATGGACACACATTTTCCTCATGTCTGATGTGCATATTTACAGAGAAAGAGAAGCTACCTTCTAGGTGTGAGTACCAACTTGTTCAAACTAATCTGAACAGCTTAACTTAAACGGATAACTGAAAAACTTTAATCCGAACTGTTTAAAAATCTTAACGGTTCGGTTTCAAATTCTTAAACTGATCTCGGTTCATTGCGATTCATGGATAAATTTATTTTAAACTGATCACAAACTGAACCGAACCGACCTATGATATATTATTTTACTTTGAGTAATATTAGTTAATTATATTAACATACGCGGTACTGAACAAAGCCAAACAAACAAAACCTTAAAAGTTAAATAATAATAATAATGATAATAATAATAATAATAATAATGAGAGCACTAATAATACAAAAGTTTAGTGAATATTTCTTGTATATTCACTCGTTCTTTCGTCTACGTCAACGAAAGGCATACTTGAGTTTATAATGACACATATATCTCGGATAATACTTATATCTCAAGTTGACACAAGCATGAATATAAAAATATTATGTGTTAAATTAAATACAAGTTATCTTTTGAATTACAATTGGATCGAACAAATATGTATGTGAAGGGACAATATTTTCTTGTGCGCAAAATTGAACTGTGCTCATCCCTACTACCTTCTCCCACAGGGAGACAATCACTTGTGATATCCTGAGGGAAGAATCCTGCATGAGGAAGAATTCTCATCAAATTGAAGGTAGGAGGTGGAGCATAATAGATATTTATACTAAGAGTGGACGGTCTTTTTCCCAAATCAGCTACCATACGTAACATGTATTATTTGAACAACAAAATATTAATTGTTGCTTCATTGTTTTTTTTTTTCTCTTTTTCCTCATTCTCATACTTCTTTTCGATCTAAAAAATTGGTCCAATGCAACTCAAACAACAAAAGGAAAAGCATACGCCTAAAAAAGAGCGATGACCTACAAATGACCGTGTGGGGCCGAAGTCTATATACATAATAACCTCTTTCCTTTCAGTCTCCTATTTATATAATCATCTATTCCAAAATGTAAGTGAGAGTTCCAACCTATGACTTGATAAGAGCAGGACATAAATAAATAGAAAAAAAAAGGAAATTATGGAGAAATTAGTCCACGTGGTTTAGTTTATAAATAAATATATAAGTAGTGACTTTGAGTGTTGTTTAAGAGAGAGGTGAAGGAGGACCACATTTTGGGAAAACAATAACCTTTAAAATACAAATTCATTAAGCGTGTATGGAAATAAAGCTGCAAATGTGATAATTAAAGTGATGTCGAGTATCAAAACTCTTTTCGGCTTCTTTCCATGTGGAATGATTCCCCTAATCCTCACGCCTAAGACTTAAATCTTGACTAGTGATTATTTATTTTTGTCTAAACATATTTAATATGCCTTTTACTTTTGTTTTTAATTTATGATTCCAATATATCCTCAACACTTTCAAGCAAAATATGCTTAGCCGAGTAATAGTTGTAGGCAAAAGGTAAAAAAGAAAAAGCTAATGATGCAAAATGCGTCAATAAGCCAAGTTTTGGAAGATAATTTTCACTGATTTTATCGCTCAATAAGTATTTTCATACCGGAAACTCGCTCCAATTTCTCCATTTTAGCTTTTGAAAGTGTAATTGCATGCTACTTCAATGCTTTTTGGGTGTCCAAGGTCCTTGGTTTTCCTAAGGGAAGACATAAATCATTTCCTGAACTAGCTTTGGTATTGATGTTATCAGTTGAAATGTGGTGTTGAAACACCAGACATTTTTTTCTCTTTTAATGTCCTAGGATTAATTTTTGTTAAAAATCATGACCCCATGCTATCGAGGCCCCAAAATACTTTGTTGAGAATCAAGCACGTGAGAAACATCGGTGTTATCATTCACCTCGACTATCATTTAATATGTCAAACAATTCTACTCTAATGTATATGATATGGTATTGAGTCTTACCCAGAGCTTGCGCATTTAAATTTTTTCCTAAGAATTTACACTAGGAAAAAACAGGGATCAAGATGAATATTTTTTTTTTTTGTTTTGAAAATGGCTTTGATTGATATGTTGTTACTTTAAGATAAATTATTTAAGAAAGATGATTTAATTTGGTTCAATGAAATGCCACTAATGATTTAATGAAATGAATGCAATAGTAAGGGTTCAACTTGGGCTGGATGAACGGTCCAGGGGTCATCTGATGCACATTTGGTTCAATTAAATGCCACTAATAAATTTAATGAGATGAAGGCAATACTAAGGGTTCAGCTTGGGCCCGTTGAATGGGCCCAGGGGTCATCCGCAGCACAGCCCATCCTTCACAAGATGTGCCTTAGCCTGGCCTATTCCATCTACTGGTTCGTATAAATTTGCCCATGTTCAGTTCAGCAGATGAAAATTCCGTGGGACATGGCCCGGGCCGGGCCGGGCCGGACAGAAGGCTGTCCGCACTGAATTTCTTGAATCACTTTTCATGTACAACTGATGACAAGTGACAGGGACCAAAAATCTCTTTGTAATTTATATCTAGAAAATGATTAACGGTTGAGATTAAATCTTTGTTGATGAAGAGGTAAGATATTCTAAGAAGAAAACATATAGTACTCTGTCTGAATAGCTAGCTACGTACATATATATATAAAGTTCATAATAAAATACAAGCACTTGACTCGGGGAATTGACATTACAGCTAACCTCACACTTTTCCTTTTGAAAAAGATGGAAATTTAGGTACACTTGCCCCCTTAAAATTTTCAAAAAATGTGCTAGAAATATTTTTACCCACTACAGATCTTAACCCTGTAATATTACACCACCGGGCATTGGAAGTTTCCTTTAGTCACTGTGAACATGATCAATCGACTTATCACCCTCCTCTTTTACGAAAAAGCCATGATCTACGGTTGGCGGTTTTACGTAAATGAAGTTGGAGTTGCGTCTACTACAGTGAGAAATATTATGATCTATCTGAAGCATTGTTTATGTTGCTTTGGGAAATTTGGTAGGCTTCCAATTTTATGTTGTTCGAAGACTTAAGACCATAGAAAAAGCATAACAATGAACTTCTTATGATCCGTGTTGTCGCCAAAATTTTCTCTTTCGCACACAACGATCAAATATTCGTTTGCTCACCCTCCAAACATTATTTTATTATGCCGTGGTCATAAGCTCACCTTTTTGTTTTAGTGCATGACTTGTTATGAGCTCACATACGTTGCTACAAAATGTTGAGCAGCTCAGCCCACCCACCAACCATTGACTTTAAATTTTAAAATCACATCATGTGTTGCTCCAAAGGTTTTTGTGATAGTTATAAACTTATGCTGTAAAACATAGCCGGCGGTGGTTGCTATCGGGTGGCGGTGGGCAGTGGCTGCCGGAGGTGGTCTCCAGCCAGCGGTGGTGGCCACCACCCACCGTCACCCGGTGGTGGCTGTCGGCGGCCGGAGGTGGCTGTCGGTGGCTGCCGAGCAGCAGTGGGCGGTGACTGCCGGCGGTGGGTGCGTTGTGGTGGAGGTCTCAAAAAAAAAATTTAAATGAAAAAAAAGAGCTTTTCCCTCATTTTTTTTACCCTACGATTTAAAAAGTGATTTTTTAAATTAAAAAAAAATGATTACCAAACACCCCTCTTTTTTTTTTTCAAATTTCAAAACTAAAAAAAAAGAGCAAAAAAAAAATGATGTCAAACGGCCCCTAGATCTTAACCTATGGCCTAAAACATAAAGAAATTGAATGCACTTACAAACACAAAAAGTCTTGATTAGATCGATGACAACGAGTGTTTAGAAAGTACAAGGTCTCTGGTTGCCTAAAAATTGGATTTGCAATTGCAATCGAGTGACATCCAAGATAATACATTTAAAAAAAAAGAAGCTTAAATTAAGTCATGATTTGCTTAGAGCGGTTAGTTTTGTCCCTGCAGTGAGCATGAGCCTTGCAACACATACCTTAGGAACACATTTTGCAAAGGGTAGTTTCGTCTCATGAAAATAACTTCCTAAACTTACATCTATCGCCATCTTACTTTTACAAATACCAATAAAAATTTTAATATCATTTGAGTGACATTCTTTAAGAACAACACATGAACTTTTCGTGATCGCTATCGGCAATGAAAATTTATAGACGATGAAAAACGTGTTAGAAGAAGAGATTGTTGTTGCTAGTCATTTTTTAGGAAGGAGGTAATGTGAAGAGGAGAAAAGAAAGAGGCATGTTCCGAAAGCCGAGCATATCTTACTCCACAAAGACAGAGCTAGAAACAGTTGTGAAATCTAACCAAAGCATATGCCAAACCAAATTCCTAGCAAAACCCAAATGAAAAAGAAAAATCCAAAGCATTCTTGCCAATCCCCCCTTGTTCAACCTCCCTATGCTACTCACTACAAACGCCCTTACCCCCATCGAAACACTGAAAACGACGCGCTTTCCAATGGCGCCCACAAGTATAATCCCAGATACTTGCCATAATTGAAAAGCATAAACCATGGCTGAGGCCAAAATCCCCCCATGAACCTTGTTGCTACCGCTTTCTCACCAATCTTGTCCCGTATTTAGAGTTCCCTTTTCTGTCCAGACCTCTTCTAACCCGTATATGTCAAGACCGTGGTGCCCCGCACTTAAAACCCAACCAACCCTCTTTAAAAATTTCCTTCTCACCCACTTTCACCTCACTCATTTAAATTTGCTTCATGGTAGCCGTAAATGTGCTTCTCTCGCAGTCTATTTGACTGCCATCAACGGTACGTTTCTCTTTTGCTGGCTGTATTTCTTATTTGGAAGCTGTGATTTGTTGAAGTAGGCTCAGATTGGATACCGAAAACATCGGTACCTAAAGATGTGTGATTACTAGACGGAATGAAGTGGGTTTTATTTCCCGCTGACATTTTTTTAGGCGAGAAACAAGGGTGTGATTTAACTGGGTATCACAGATACTCATTGAGTGCGATATCTGTTGTTAGTATAAGCGTTAATCATGCTATAATTGGTAATTGAGCGAAGTACTTTCTTTGATCGTTGTTGTTGTAGATGCGAATCTTTGTGTAATGATTTTTGATGTGTTGAATTTTGTTACAGGAGTTGCGAAATAGAGTGAGCTTGTTGAAGCTTGTGTTTAGGCTGTGTGTAGATTTGGTTGGTTTTGAAAATGGGGGGTGAGAAGGTGATAGAATCGTGGTTTGGTAGTTTGTGGAGGGGTTCACGTAAAAGCGTGGTGTTGGATCCTGAAAAGGCGGGGATCGGGATCTTGGCTTTTGAGGTTACGGCTTTGATGTCGAAAGTGGTTCAGTTATGGCAGTGTGTTAGTGATCAAGAGATGGTTGAGCTGAGAGAGGAAATAGTAAACTCGCTCGGTATACAAAAGCTTGTTTCTGAGGATGAGGGCTATCTTATGGAACTTGTTCTTGCTGAAATTTTTGAGAATTTTGGGAAAATGGTGAGGTCTGTGGCTGTACTCGGAAAGAGGTGTGCAGATCCGGTGTATCACCATCTTGAGCGTGTTTTTGATGATCCGGTCACGGTTGACGTAAGCTGGTGTGGTTGGGAATATAGGTGGAAGAAGATGGAGCGGAAGGTTAAGAAAATGGAGAGATTTGTTGCGTTTACAGCGCAGTTGTACCAGGAGGTGGAAGTGTTGAGTGAGCTTGAGCAGAGCCTCAGGAGAATGAAGGCCAGTGGTAAGTTGAATCAAGTGAAAGCGTTTGAGTTTCAAAAGAAGGTCTTATGGCAGCGTCAGGAGGTCAAGAATCTGCGAGAGATGTCTCCTTGGATTAGGACCTATGATTATACTGTTCGGCTTTTGCTACGATCACTGTTTACTACAGTTGAGAGGATCAAACACGTGTTTGGGATAAACCAGCTGGGAGCTGTTGAGGAAAATAATGGTTCTGAATGTGTTATGAATGATTTTTTAGTCCGTAGCCATTCCTTTTCTGCTCCTATGAGATCTTCAGTTCATCCATCTGAGAATAACCTGTCCAGGTTATATCTCGGTCCTATAGGAAGGTCGGTTTCAAGTCTGGGAACAAGTACTGATAAGAATAGATCGAAAAATAAGAAGTTGAAAAAAGGTCACCGGCCATCTATCGTAGGTGGAAAGCACCCACAAGCAAAAGCAAGAGGAATAGCTCACGGTGGACCTTTTAAAAGATGCATGGCGAGTGGAAGCGACTCTCCTATTCTGCAGAGTTGCATGCCGACAAGCACCGTCTACTTGAGATCAAGTAGTTCTTTACAAAAGGATATCAACACGATGAAATACAGCAAAACGGCATTCTCTTGCTGCAACACAAATACTAAAGTATCTCTCATCAGTTCTAAGCATAAGAAACTAAATGCTCTTCCATATACTCTCGGTGATGCTGCTTTAGCTCTGCACTATGCCAATGTTATCATATTAATTGAGAAGCTTTCTTCATCTCCTCACTTGATCAGCCTAGATGCAAGAGATGACCTCTATTACATGTTACCTACAAGTATCAGAAATTCTTTGAGGGCAAAGCTAAAATTCTTTGGCAAAAGATCAGCTTCATCTATCTATGATGCTGCCCTACTAGAAAAGTGGAACTTGTCAGTGGCAAGCATATTAGAGTGGCTTGCTCCACTTGCTCATAAAACGATAAGCTGGCATTCGGAGCGGAGTTTTGAGAAGCAGCGCATGGTTTCTGGGATTAACGTGCTTCTCGTGCAGACCCTTTACTTTGCAAATCAGGCAAAGACAGAAGATGCAATTACAGAACTCCTCATGGGTCTTAGTTACATCTTGAGGTCTTCCAGTAAAACCAATGGTGAGGCTTTCCTTGATTCTGCATGCGGTAGAGCACATGCTGATATGTTTCCTCCATAAAGATAGATCTCTATGCTGTTTTCAATCACACCCCTCAGTGGATTCCTCAGGAGCCTAACATACAGACTCTTGTTGACTTAACAAAGAGTGCATGCTCTGCTTGGTAAAGGATGATGCAGTTTCCCTATTCTTTAATAGGTTACACTTGTCTAGTAGGCTTTCTTCAGCAGTGGAAGCACTGTTCTTAGTACTTCAAATTTTTCGTCTCAGCCTTTGTTCAGTTGTGTAGTTCTGTCTGCAGATTTTGTCTATATAGTGGAAGAACATAGGTCTTGGTCCAATTCTTGTAAAAAGCATGTTACCTTGAACACATTGATCTTTGTGCTCTCTTGAAAGGCATTTATGCGTACAAACTTCTTTGACATTTCTTCTCATAATTCTTGAACATCATGTCCAAAGTGTATTTACCCCAATTGTGAATCAAGTTTTGCACGGCAGTATGTGAAACTCCAGCTTAAATAACTTTTTGCACTTACGCAATGCAGTGGTTTCCTGCTTCCTTTCTTTTGAGTTGGGGTAGGGGGTTTGGGAAGCTTTGTATCTGGGAAAATTTAGCTTTAATCTATGAGTTCTTTTCTGCTCTTTGTTTTTGTAGAAACTTTACTGATATGAACTTAGTAATGAGAATGTTTAGGCAGCAGGATGTTGCATTCTTTTATTTTAGGCAGCAGGATATTGCATTCTTTTCTCTCTCTCTCTTCTGAGCTCACTTCTAGATCCTCAGTTGCGTGTATATTTTATTCTGGTTTTATATAAGATATAGCCTTATATGGGTTTTGATGCTTTTAACTTATCTTGGTCTCTGGTCATTAGAAAACTTAATGGCACAAATGGGCTGCAGGCGAACCGAGCCATTTGTGAGCTAAGCTCGCGTTCGATCATTTAAAGCTTGTCCATTTGTTCGTAAAATAAATGAACCGATCATGAGCACAATTTTAGAGCTCGTATAATTAGTGAACCGAATATGAACATGACATTTTATTCGTGAAAGCGTTTGTGAACAACTCGTTTAGTTGTTTATGTGTGCTTGTAGATATCCATTCATAGGGCATATACACACGTTCTTAAATAGTCTTAAACATAATATTGCAAAACCTAACTAAAGCTGACGCCCACACAATTCAAGAATCTATACCAAAAAAGATTTTACAAGTCTTATAACCCAACAAGCTTTATGCATATAAAAATTCAGCCTTACCCTATTCCCCTTCGTCTCGTTCCCCTTAGAAATTCAGTCTTCCCCCATTCGTCTCTTTCTCCTCACTTTGAATCTCTGCCATGTAAAATCCATCTCATTCATCTCTTCTCTATCTTTGGCTCTCATCCATAGCTCGAAGTTGAGTAATAATCTTTAGGTTTAGTACTGTACTACTTCCATAGATCTGTTTTTGGTTTTCTTCAGTATTTATCTTTGTTGAAATCAATCGCCGCATGCAGATCTTCCCACCAAACAACCTCTTGTGCCTTCAATTCCGCAGATAGATCTAGAAGGGTTTGATTTTCAAGTTATAGGGCGTGTTCGTGTGATGCCATATTAGATCCGTGCCCTTTGATTTGTTGTATACGTGCTGAGGGGAGCTAAGCTCGTGGTTGATTAACTTTTACGATCACGAGTTCAAGCACGGATTTTCGGCTCTTCACGAATACGAGCCGAGCTCGAGCATCCCTTGAAATTAACGAAACTGAGTTCGAGCAACTCCTAATGAGCCGAGCACTCGTTTCGCTTGCAGCCCTAGGCTCCTTGTTCTACGGTTATCAAATGCTTGGAAAGGAAGTCTAGTAGTGGCAGTTATCACTTGTTAGGTAGATAGATACACTCCGACTAGTCATGTCTGACACAAAAGTGCAAGTCATGAGAACAGGCCGTTTGTTGGGTATCGTTCTCCCGGCAAGCAGCCGATTACTCCATTGGTAAAGTAAAAGATGACTACTAAGAAATTTAGAGTTACTTTGAAGTTTCTTAATGTCATAGACTTGAAGATAGGTAAAGAAAGCATTGAGAAACAATATAAGTAGAGAGGCTGCATGGTCAGCGGTGGTCCTTTTGAGGTCTTGATATTGCTTGTTACAATATCAAGATAACACCAAGTAAATGCTTATGGGTGGTAGGAAAAAAAGAACATGGATACCTGTTTATAAGATTTAAGGAGATGTTCGAAGTGCACCAAGTAGGAGGAAATAAAGCTTATGGATAGTATTATGAAGCTTTGGCTGAGGGCTACTGTATAGTCTAAGATATATGTCGATTTAGAGTGCAGAGGATTACTGCGAGCTAAGTAAAGATGGCAAGGGGTACCTAAGCAGAATGTGTTTTGCTATCTTGTAAAGTATTGCAAAGGGAGGAAGAGATTGAGAAGATGTTACTCCGAGAAAGTAAAGTAAGCTGGAAAAGTGGAGAGGTACTTGATATTTCAATATGGTTAAGAAAAAATCTTTATAGGATGGTGAGGCTAGCTATTGAGATTTTACACGTGGTTCAAGGATGAAGTTGCTTGAGATCACGGTGGGTTTGAATTTTGGAAACAGCCTCTTTACCCAACAAACACGGGTTAGTCTAGGTGATTTTAACCCTCTCTGCTGTGGCGGGAGCATGGTGCACTAGGCCTCTTTCTATGTCACTTCACTGCATATTTGAAGTTCGCTAGCTTTAACGAATTGAACCAAACTCGCCCTTGTCCATCATCCACGGTAGTCTAAATACTTTGTTGTCTGGCGTGAAGCAGCCAAGAGGAATTTATTGCTGTAGGACCATTAAAGCCAGCCATGTTTGTCTCACAAACTGAAGTTAGAGAGCTTTAAAAGAATATGGGTTGCACATTTGCTTCTGGGCATCTTGCTCTATATATGGACTGCAATTTCCAAAGTGGGGAGACGAACAACTACATTGCATACACAATATACAGTACAAGGGAAACTGGATTACAGATTTTTCAAATGACAGAACTAACAACAATACGATTCAGGCCTTGGTATGACTAATGCCACATCGAAAATTAAAGCTTTAAACCTTCAGATGGAGTACACCGCATGGTATTTCAAGCAATCCGTTAACTAACCATACTCCATCTTCAGCAATTGTTTCATCCTGGAATCGTGTGCTTTTGGGAATTGCTTTGAAGGGGTTACTAACTTCCTCAAAGTTATACGCATCCTCTCCCCCATGTCCATTGTCTCTGGACTGGCAGACATATCGAGCTCCTAGTCAAAAGAATGTAGCAATGTAGCCAAACCAAGGTGAACCATTTGGTGCGCCAAGGAAAAGCCAACACACATCCGTCTGCCCAGATCCAAATGGAATCAACTCAAAATGTTGCCCTTTGTACTCAACAGTTGAGCCCAAGAACCTCTCCGGCTTGAATGACAGGGGGTCATCCCAGGAATTGCCCATGCGACAAGGACCTGTGTGTTTTGGGGTATGTGATACCCCATGTAGTTGGTGTCTTGCATGGTATTTCTTGGAAGTAATAAAGGGATTGCAGGATGTAACCTGAGGTTTCCTTTACCACTGCCTGCAAATATGGCAGTTTATCGATGTCAGCCTCTTCAACATCTCTGCATTGCCCAATGACTTCGCCAAGCTCTTCTTTAACCTTTTTCATTAAATTAGGAGCGCGTAATAGCTCCGCCATGGCCCATTCAATGGTACTGCTTGTACTCTCTGACCCAGCAAAAAACATTTCCTGCACCATGAAACATTTGCCATTTGTTTGTTCCTCACAACGAACAGGAAATGTACAGGTTTAACATACTTGAATTATATAATATATATATCTCGGATACTGGCACAATAGCGCTAAAGTATTGGATTACCAGGATGATGATATTCACGTTCTTCTTGAAATTTTATCAGGCCCCTCTTTTCCATCTCCCTCGTAGTTCAACAACGCATCCAAAAAGTCTATTTTTTCCTTAGTAGGGCAGTAAATGAACCGAGTCGTTCACAAACGGCTCGTGGTTCGTTCTTCATAAAACTCGTTCATGTTCGTTCGTCTAATATACGAACAAAACATAAACAAGTTTTTAGAGCATGAACACTCCAAAATGTTTACAAATGTGTTTGCGAACAACTCGTCTAAATAATTAATTAATTATAATATGTTTAAATAATTAATATTTACATAAACTAAATAAATTAAAATTTAAATCTATAAGTCTTAAAATCAATTAGCCCATAACTCTAAGCCCAAATATTAACATAAAGCCCATGTGATTGATTATTTATCAAAGCATAAATCCAATTTCTACATAGCCCAACCCAACGTCCCAAAAGCCCTTAATATATAATCTAAAATAAACTTAAAAACTCAAAATCACAAACAGTCGCCGCACTCCCACGTCTCAAACACACAGCCCCCTCTCTCATCTCAAACACACACCTCCCTCACAGATCGGCAACAACAACCCTTGCTCTTCCGTCACCTCCCCCGTCTCAAACACATAGCCCCCTCCCTCATCTCAAACACATACCTCCCTCACAGATCGGCAACAGCAGCCCTTGCTCTCCCGTCACCTCCCTCGTCTCAAGCACACACTCACCCTTCATGGATCGACAAATCGCCCATAGCCCATCTCTCTCTTCTCTTCTCTTCTCTTCTCTTCTCTTCTCTTCTCTCTCTCTCTCTCTCTCTCTCTCTCTGTGTTCAGGACATCCCGTCTCCAGATTATGCTTTGACAGGAATTGCCGGATTCTATTTCGACAGGAATCGCCGGATTCTGCTTCGACAGGAATAGAAGGTGGAAAAGCGGTGATATCACCAAGCGATCAAGACCTTTTTTTCATTGTTTTTTATTCTGCATCCCTCCCTTTGTATCTTCTGTATTTTGATTTTGATTCATTATAGCTTGAAGGATTTGAGATTTTTGAGCAAATTTAGGGATTTGGTTGTTAGGTAGAACATGAATTCGAGCCGAGTTTGCGAACTCATGTTCAGCTCTTATGAACAAGTCGAGCCTGAGTTTCGTAGTCACGAACTCGAGCCGAGTTCGAACATTGATATTTTGACTCTAAAGAAGTCGAGCCAAGTTCAAATATACCAAAATTTAAACGAATCGAGTTTGAACACATTCGAACTCGGTTTGTATACAGCCCTACACATCGCTACAATTGACGTGATATTGTGCCACAAATATTAGTCTTAGCCGTTTTGTGAGCATCCACGTCACCATTTCTTTCAATTATAGATATAGATAAGTCAGTCATCCACATCCATGTCTCTAACCTGCCACTAATTCTGGCCGTCCTTGTCCTCCATTAATGTCAAATGGACGAGCGAGGTTAGATCTAGACATGAAAGAGATTAGAAGTAACAAATTTGCACCAGACCTATCTGTTGATCACGCCACAAATAGCCATCTTAGCCATTTTGTCAGCATCCATGTCACCACCTCCTTCAATTTTGCATTGATTATTTATCCACATTCATGCCTCTGACCTTAATATTCAGCCAGACTTGCCATGAATTCTGGCCATCCTAGTCCTCCTTTGATGCATATGGACGAGACAGGTTACATCTAGACAGGAAAAAGATTAGAAGTAACACATCTGGACGGGACCTATCTATCCATTGATCCAGGTCGTCGCTACAGTGATGCAAGCAGCTGACCAAGATACTATGAACTTTGGCCCCCTGCCCCCTCATCGCCCCCGTCGAACTTCATTGCCACCGGCCATTCTTCACTGACCATAGGCCATTTGTCGCACGCTTTGAATGGGAAAAGGAGGAAGTTGTCGTCTGTTGGTTTCGCCGTCGTCAAATTCTTGGCAGGATGATTACGAGAACTGTTTTGACGTGGATGAAGATGATGATCTCCAATGTGGCCTTTCGGAGGGATCTCATTAAGGCATTCTAACGTGGCATCCCCTCAGTTAAAGATTGACTTCAGAAGGAGACTAGTTTTCATCTCATCCTTTGCACACGGAAGCAACAATTATGCCTGATAAGAAAAATAAAATTGCTAATGAAAAAAATTAAAAATGTATTTCACATTTTTATATGAGTTCTACTATCAATTTTTGTCTTTAAGAATGAAATTTGAGTAATAATTGTTAGTTTTTAGTAACATATGAAGATGAAAAATAGTATATGAATTTATAGAAATAGTCTTTCTTAACTAATAGCAATTATAGTGATAATAATAACAATAATAACTTGTGTGTTGAGGTTTCTATTACTGAAGGTAGCCAAGAAAAGAGTAAAAATATATAATAAATGATTGAAAATAAAATAGGTAAGTAAACTAAATATATAAATTTGTGATGAAATAAAATGAAGGAGATTATGGTAGTTGGAGAGAGATTATTGAACTTCTCTAAACAATAAAAAGTCTGCCATAACAAACTCTACTAATAGTCTGAAGCCCTCTCATGATGCATACACCTTGCGGCTTAGGGCAAGGCCTGGGCCTTTTTTTTTTTGTCATTTGGTGCCCAAAAGTTAGCTTTTGGAATACGACACTCTTAAGGTTTATCCAAAATTACACACGACGCCTACTAACTATTTTTATTACTATACATTTTTTTTTTCTGATCTTTAGTTCACAAAATTAACAGAGTAAGGAAAGGATGGTAATAACCTTCATAAAAGTGTAAACCACCACCACCATTTGTTATCACCACCCACCACCATCACTGACCGTGGATCTAGATCCAACACTGTTCTTCCTCCAACACTTTTTTTAAGTCAGAAAAGAATTGCAAAGCTAGATCTAGATCTCTGACTCCCAATCGGGTGTTATGTATCTAATTAACACACAGTCGGGCTCTAAATCTTTTTTTTGGGGGGGGGGGGGGTTATGGATAGTAGGGGTTCGAAGTAGTGGAGTAACGGTAGCAGGCGGCAGTGGGAGCTAGAGGGCGACGGTGGGTGGTATAGAGACCTTGGGTGGGTGGGTGGGTGGGTAGGTAGGTTTCGGTGGGCCAGACAGAAATTGTTGCATGTGTGCGCGCACGCGCGAGTGTGTGTGTGATACCAAGGAAGTGGGTTCGCAGTCGACGTGGAGGTGCCGCAAGGAATGCAGTCCGAGTCAGATGCCAAGTGTGATGATGTGGGACACAGCAAGGGTGGAGCAAAGACAGAGACCAAGGGCTTCCCAGACAGAGCCTGAGGCTGGCAGTGCTGCGAGGGCGATGGCACAGAGTGAATACACGACGATAGTCACAGTTCGATGCTTAGGTCCAGAGTCAGGGTCCTGTATGTTTCTCTCTAGGATTCTAGAGTGAGAAAGTAAAAATGTTAGAGTTCTGTGAATCTGAAAATCTGAAGTCCTTCACATGAATTCTTAAGACCTCTATTTATAAAGTTGAGATGATGATGTCATTAACCAACATCTGGCCCTACCCAGGAGTGACACGTCACTGAGGGGTCCACAGCTACAAGTGCTCCACAGACTGTAGAATCGCATATTCATCTGACCTGCCCCGCATAGCATCGCTCTGTCTGTCTAGAAAGACTGGCTCCCACAACGTCGGTGTGGCCAAAAAACCCCTTGATCTAGCCACCAATTCAAGCCCTTGCAGAGTCCCACAGGCCTGGCAGTGGTGGGGAAGACCCGACGCCCAGCTGCCAGGTGGACTAGGCCCGATGCCCTCCGAAGACCTGCTCCCGTCTTGGAGTGACCGGGGGGTCATAGTCCCTAGGGGTGCCGACGTGAGCCCCAGTGCCGAAGCACGTAGGCCAGTCACAAAGACACCCTGGGGAAGATAGTGTCCCGGAGGAGTCACCTATCCCGCGGGTGAGTCCTTGTGCCGCCTCAAGGTAGCATCCCGGAGGAGCCGTCTACCCGACTGGCCAAGTAGCATCCCGGAGGAGCCGTCTACCTGGCGGAAGGGGAGTTGAAGAGCTCCTTGACGAAGATAGTGTCCCGGAGGAGTCACCTATTCCGCAGGCCAAGGTAGCATCCCGGAGGAGCCGTCTACCTGGCCGGCCAAGATAGCATCCCGGAGGAGCCGTCTACCTGGTAGAAGGGGAGTTGAAAAGCTCCCTGGCGGAGATAGTGTCCCGGAGGAGTCGCCTATCCCTGCGGGTGAGTCCTTGTGCCGGAGCACTCGGAGCCCGTCAAGGTAGCATTCCGGAGGAGCCATCTACCTGGTGGAAGGGGAGTTGAAGAGCTCCCTGGCTAGTGATGGCAATAGGGCGGGTCGGATGCAGGTTTCACAAGATCAGCACCCGCCCCGCCATGCCAAATATATAGCCCCGCCTCACCATCAGGTTGGGAGATGATGATACCATCCCCGATCCGATGGCCTTATTGGTAAATTGCCCCCGCCCCCGTCCCGCACTTCCATTTTAAAGATTAAAAGTACAACAACGGATCTGTGACCGGCGAGGAGTGGGGATTCGCCTGTGGATGGACAAAGATCGACAATCGGCGTTCGTGGACAAGGGTTGTCCGGTTTCTAGACGGATCTGCTTTTAGATTTTCATCAAGGACATGGCTAGGAGGTGTGTAGGAAGGAAACGGCGGAAGGCCGATGAACCGAACCGCGAACAGCAGATGAACGGGCGACGGCAAAAGGCGATATAAGGCGAAGCAAGTTGGTGACGTGCTTGGGGTCACCGGTCGACTGCAGAAGGTGATCGAAGTTCGTGCCTGCTTGGGAGTGCGGCGGCTGTAGGAGAAGAATGGAAAGGGAATGGGGAGAAAGGAGGCTAGGGTTTTTTCAACAGTTAATATAAATAGAGTATGGACGGTTGAGATTAAACCTTGTTCAAGGTATAAAGGGGAGCGGGGCGGGGTAGATAGCGAGGCGGTGACACTGAAAACCATACCCGCCCCGTATCCGCTGTGGGTTTTAAAAATAAATACCAAATCCACGCCATGACCCTGTTATAGTTAAAAAAATCCTTTCCTATAGGAGCGGGGCGGGGCGGATATCCGCCGGGTGCGGGTTGAATTGCCATCCCTATCCCTGGCGGAGATAGTGTCCCGGAGGAGTCGCCTATCCCCGCGGGTGAGTCCTTATGCCGGAGCACTCGGAGCGTGTCAAGGTAGCATCCCGAAGGAGCCGTCTACCCCACTGGCTGAGGTAGCATCCCGGAGGATCCGTCTACCTTGCGGAAGGGGAGTTGAAAAGCTCCCTGGCAGAGATAGTGTCTCGAAGGAGTCACCTATCCTCGTGGTAAGTTCTTGTGCCGGAGTACTTGGAGCACGTCAAGGTAGCATCCCGGAGGAGTCGTCTACCCGACTGGCCAAGGTAGCATCCTGGAGGAGCCGTCTACCTGGCGGAAGGGGAGTTGAAGAGCTCCCTGGTGGAGATAGTGTCCCGGAGGATTCGCCTATCCCAGCAGGAGGCTGCATACTCCGGAGAGTGGGTCAAAGCATGTTCCACGACCAAAACAAGGTGCGCATGGTATGGTGAAAGGATGGACCGATGCAAGGAGCTTGGTAGTGTGACAGAGAGCCAGGGGGCACGACTGTGTTAGTGGCGCGGCGCACGGGCACGGCGGAGTGAGTAAGGTGCCGGGGGAATGTCTGTGTTAGTGCCACGGCGCATGGGCACAACATAGTGCATATGGTGCCAAGGGCACTGTAGTGTGACAGGGAGCCAGAGGGCATGACTGTATCAGTGGCGCGGCGCATGGGCGCGGTAGAGTGTGTATGGTGCCCGGGGCACATGTCATGGAGATGGCACAACGCATGGGCGCGACGGAGTGCGTATGGTGCCGAGGGCACTGTAGTGTGAGAAGGAGCCTAGGGGCATGGCTGTATCAGCAGCATGGCCCACGGGCATGGTGAAGTGCCTGACGACAGGGGTCGCGGAGTGGCGTCCGGGCGATGGGGTTAGCGGAGTGACGTCCGGCCCCTTGAAGAGTAGTGGAGATGCTAAGTATGGAAGCCAAAGGCCAACCCTTTAGGGTAAGGCCAAGGCCTACCATTGGTGGAGGCCAAGGCCAACCCCAGAGGAAGGCCGAGGCCTACCCCAGAGGAAGGCCGAGGCCGACCCCTAAGGGAGGCCGATGCTATACCCCAAGGGGGAGGCCAAGGCCGAGACCGACCCTAAGGGGAAGGCCAAGGCTGACTTCCTTCGGTAAGCCCCAAGGTGCGCCGACGGGCAAAGTACGATGGTCGGAGTGTGATGAGCAGTCGCACAAGGATGAGTTTCTTGGTGACGAAGTCACGTAGAAAAGTGAGAAGTGCACGTGACTTGAGCGTGCACCTTTGACCGGTTGGAATCGTTGATTATTGCCTGTTGTTTGTGCGGACGTGTCATGCAAAATGGAACCCCCAATGGGCCTTTGGGTGCGACCAGAATAGGTTGGGAACATTGTGTGAAAGGCATACCACGTTGGTGATAGGCAATGCCTGTGTTTATGTGTCGACGATGTGTGTAGGTATGGGTAAGGGGCACGTGAAGGCTATGTGTGTGTGTGTGCCATTGGCATAGGTGTATGGGTAATGGGCATGTGATGGTGGTGATAGGTCTCTGTGTACACGTATGTGCGAGCATGCGCGCTTGCGCCTACGTGCGTGTGTTACAGACAGTGCATGCGTGCGTGTGCGGGCGCGCGTGATTGTGATGGGGGAAGTGTCTACCACACCGGTGTGCATATGTGTGCGTGATGGGTAACAAGGATTTGATGTGGGATGGTGTTTGGATAGGCGGTGGTTGCCGATGGTGGCTGTTGGTGTGGCGGTAGGGCATTGGAGACGGTGGCTAAGCATTTGCTGCTAAGGAAGAAGAGGAAGATCTAAGGGCATTCAAAAATATCATGATATTTGAAAGGTGCCCAAGCTTTTCTTGACGCTTCCTTAATGGAAGTGAGTTTTATGTAATACAATGACAAACTACAGGGGACAGAAAAGTGATGAAAATAGTTAGTAGACACTGTCTGTAGTTTTGGGTAAACGAAAGGAGTGCCATGTGTAATTTAACTTTTTAAATTTTACACTTCTTGCACCAATAAGTTCACAAAGTTTTTGCGTATAATGTTATTATGCTATGAGAATAGGGAGCGGCATTATGGACAGTACATAGCATGTAGTCTGCATATGCCCAGTCAACGCTCCAGATGATTATACCAAATACAGTAGGTCGTTGTGCTGTAGAATCATGTTAGTCAAAAACTTATGCAATGCTACCACAACGAGCAAATTTCATTTAACACCATAGAAAACTAATATATATATATATATATATATATATATATATATATATATATATATATATATATATATATATATATATATATATATATATATATATATATATATATATATATATATATATATATATATATATATATATATATGGAGCTGATCCATTGATAGTGCTAGCAAAATAGGAAATTTTGCTAGCTCGATCTGGCCGTCCAGGGGCTATCTGTGAATGGTCCAAATCTTTTTTTTTTGCATTTTTTTTAAGTCGTCCGTCCGCCACATAATGTAGTGGACGATTTTTTGACAAAAATACGCCCAGACTTAAAAACAGCCCGTCCGCTACATTATGTAGCGGACGGACTTTTCTGACATTTTTTTTCTCTTTCTCTCTCCTTTCTTTCATTAATGCTCTGACATTTTTTTTCTCTCTCCTTTCTCTCATCCGCTACATTATGTAGCGGATTAATTTTCTGATATTTTTTTCTCTCTTTTGTTTCTCTCATTAATGCTCTGACTCTTTTTTCCTCTCTTTATGTCGTTTCTCTTCTTTCTGACTTATCTCTTTCTCTCACCACTTTGTCTTCTCTCTCGTCCTCCTCTCCCCAATCCCCCTCTCTCTCTCTCTCTCTCTCTCTCTCTCTGTGGGCAGACTCTAATCATTAATGCCAAAATTCGCAATTTCAAGATGAAAACACTTTCCAGTACTCAGCCCAGAGCTCACATTTAGGTTTAATTTTTGTTCTTTCGGACCACTAACCACGTTTACTCCAAATCAAGGAAGCTCCCAAATCTGTAATGTCTTCTATAAATTTGCAATGAAAAGGAAGCTCCCAAAGCTGTTTCACAAAATATTGCAACCTTTCAAAGGGCATCCAAATGCTGAATAAACCTTTACTGATCTCATTCCAAAAACATCAAATTATGAAGACTTCACATAAAACCTTGAACGATTTTCTAGAATCCATCAGCTGCGTTTTAGATGATGTGAACGTATACCCTTTTTGGTGTTTCTCACAGGTTCAGTAAGTAGAGAGATATTACAGATAAGACTAGAGAGATGAGAGATGTGGGAAAATCCTGCACCAAAGATCTGTCAAGATCTAGATCTTTGGTGCTGGATAGTGGACTGAGGTCGGTGGCCATGGGTGGTGGACGGCTGGAGCGAGAAGCCTGCAAGCTCAAGGTTGGGGCTTCAACGAGTTGTTTGGCTATGATTAAAGACCAAGAGAGAGTGGATGGAGGCTGAGAAGAATGAGGAAGAGAGAGAGAGTCTGTGAACCTTAAAACAGAGACAAAAAAAAAGTGGATTTTTTATATAACCAAGGTAACCGGAGGTATTCCGAGGCAATCATAAAGACTGTCCAGTTGACTTCAAAACCATTTGGCTAGTTATTGGTGTCCTCTACATTATGTAGCGGACAAGCACTGGGGGTATTTTTGTCAAAAAATTGTCTGCTACATTATGTGGCAGACGGACTTAAAAAAAACGCAAAAAAAAGATCTGGACCGTCCACAGATCGCCCGTGGACAGCCAGATCGTGCTATTTTGCTAGCGCTATCAATGAATCAACTCTCATATATATATATATATATATATCACAAGTTCTTAACCTCAACCAAGCTTTGGGTTTTGCTTACATAGAACCAAATCAAAGAGTACACAGTACATAGCAGACCACTCTCATCAAAGATTGAGTACTAAGAGTAATTAAACTCCTTATTTTGTTTAACACAATGGGTGGTTTCTTCATTTCACATTCATCCTCTTCTTGGGTATTACTTTCACTGGGTTCTTCTTCCTTAGCGTCAGCCCCAACCTCTCCTGCATGTCCAAACTCTCCGGAGTAGCACCATTAGCAAATTCCCAATCAAAAGACTGAACTAGGGTGGCCAAAGTCAAGTGCACCACTCGGTGAGCCAAAGGAAACCCTATGCAAATCCTTCTCCCGGATCCAAATGGAATCAACTCGAAATGTTGCCCTTTGTATTCAATACTCGAGTTCAAAAACCTCTCGGGCTTGAAGGCCAAAGGGTCTTCCCACGAATCGGGGTCCCTTCCTATTGCCCATGCATTGACCAAAACCTGTGTCTCTTTTGGTATGAGATATCCCATGTAATTTGTGTCTTCCATTGTGTTCCTTGGAAGGAGTAAAGGGAGTGCTGGATGTAACCGGAGTGTTTCCTTCACCACAGCTTGGAGGTAGGGCAGGTTGTCCATGTCGCTCTCTTCGACTTTCCTGCTTACTCCAATGACTCGATCGATCTCCTCTCGCAGCTTTTTGAATACGGAAGGGTTGCGTAATACCTCTGCAAAACCCCATTCTATGCTGATGCTTGTAGTTTCTGATCCAGCAAAGAACATTTCCTGCATAAGTTCATGCATTCGTTAATTATGTATCAATCTTGTACAGTTTCTATAACCAAGTTGGCATCAACCCTAAGAGTATTATTAATTTTTAAGCTCATCAATGTTGACGGTCATCTGACGAAATCCTGTGTTTTTCGAGAATCTTGGCTAACATACCAGCGAAATTTAGTACTCCGTATTAAAAGCAACTTAGTGCAACATTCATATAGCCCATCACGGTTCTTATTCAACGACATTAAATGCAATATTTAGTTACATGTCAACCAAGTATACTAGCTAGCTAGTTGCACTCATCTGTCACAATTTGATCAATTAAACTCATGCGACACCAAAAAGAAATCAACCAAAGAACTTACCATAATGACAATGTTGACGTTCTTCTCAGTAATCGAATCAGGACCATCTTTGCCATCACCTTTGTATTCCAACAATGTGTCCAAGAAATCTTTCTTTTCATTCACGCTGCCCGCTTTCCTCTCCTTGAGCCTCTCTTGAACAAACTTGGACGAAATCCTCATCGTCTTCGTCATCTCACTGGTCATTGACTTCTTCATCCTCAGCGGATCGAACCACTTCAAAAACGGCAAGAAGTCCGCGATATTCGGGGTTCCTGCTAGCTCCAGAATCTTGTTCATCGAATCAAAAAATTCCTTCACCTCAGGATCCGTCGCATCCAACAGGTCCCTGGACAGCATAAGGTTCCCGACAAGATTAAAAGCCATAAGGAACAAGAACCTGCTTAATTGCACTTCCCCTGAGCCGCCTTTTTTAAGCGAACCAACCGAATCGTCCTCAATCCATCCGACCATGTTGTCCAGTATTCGCCGTCTCAACTCGGTTGTCTCGTTCATTCTTTTGTTAACCAAGAACTCCATTGAGCAGAGCCGGCGAAGGACCCGCCAGTGGCCGCCGTAACTGTTCATTCCAAGCGAACCCTGGTTAAAGTTGAAGGCGGTTAGCGCGTCGGGGACTTTACGGTCACAGAAGGGGACATCGTGTTTCTTGAAGAGCTCGCCGGCAGCTGCGGCTGACTGGACTACCATGGTGTTGACAGACCCTAGTTGGAGCCACACAAGGGGTCCGAATTGGCTGCGAAACTTGTACAGGGTTTGGTGTGGGAGGTCGCCTAGGTCGAACATGTTGCCAAACACTGGCCATCCTGGTGGCCCTGGCGGCCGCTTGTCAGACCGGGTTTTCGACCTAACAAAGTTGAGGATAAAGAGGAGAACGACGGCTGATAACGAGACAGTTAACGGGTTAACTGAGTTCAAACTCAACTCCATTGCTGAATTTCTTGTATGCTAAGATGCCCGCTACTGGTGTATTTATATTATAGTTTGTTGCCCACAATCATTCATTGGAGTTGGAGGCAACAGACAAGTTAACAAAATATACATAAATCAGTGGCTATGTTATCTTCAGGATACAGACAAGTTAACAAAATATACATAAATCAGTGGCTATGTTATCTTCAGGATTATAAATCTACTTAAATGATGCGCAAGATAGGGCCCTGATCAGTTTCTATAACTCCATTGTTGTCATCAATCTTCCTTTTTTAACTGAAAATGGGACGTAAAAGTTGGAGCAGGTGCATTATTGGTTTGTCAGTGATATTGATGTCTCTTCATCCCTCTCTACATCTCATCGCTCTTTCTTTATTTACACTTACAGTTGTTAATTGTTTGTTTTTCTTGTCCTTCGTATGCAGTTGGCGATGATTGATTGATTCTAAGTTTATCACAGAAATCCATACTGTCCTTCGCATGGCCTTGAAGAGAATTTATTTAGTTGTGCCCGTGCATCTCGTGTGGCCACTTTCGGCACCCTCTGATTTTGCTACCCTTCGCATGCTTTGCGCATAGAGTTACTACATGCCAAGTGAAGGGAGGTCGCGTAGTTTGACGCCATGTTTGCTATGCAATATTGTAGCACCGGAGTAGTCCGATGGGTGCATATGTATATAGAAATGTTGGAACGTTGAGTATGAGATGTGCATTATTTAGTCTACTTCTAAAGTTGTTTTTGAATGTTGAGCTGTGTCTTCTTTCTCTTCAGTTCTTCTTTTTCTCCATCCCTTGAACGTAACCAACTTGCAGCTGCTAGAAGCTGCTGGCTTAGTGTAACTGTCTGAGGCTGTTAATTGGCTATCTTCAATCAACAACTATAGAAAACTGTTCCGATGTTTCCTACAAATGAGTTCCATGTATGTCGATCTATAACTTCTATTAACTGTCATCTGCCATTAAAGTTACTTGTCATTAAAAATGATCAAAGCCATTACTTTCAATCAATCGGATTAGCATTAAATTCAGGGGCAAAATATTTGTCTTAAGCTTCTTGACTAACTCATCATTGATTAGCACTAAATTGATAATTTAACATGCCAACATTGCCCCCTTGACTGGTGTATTAGGATTTGAATTCGGATATGTGTGGTTACCTATTCCTACACGATCAATCGATACAGTTCATATATGTGCCAAAGTAGGACTCTTCACCTAATTGCTAATTTCTGTTTTTCCTCGATTTTAACTCTCTTACCTTCTTAAGGTAATCCAGTCGCCTGTGATTCATCTACCTCATCCAATGGGAGAGAAGAAACAATTACCTCCTAAAGGTGATGAGTGGAGGGTCTTCCATTTTCCCCTAACCCTTGCTGGGCTTTAACCCAATTGACTATCCATACAACTGCAATGGACAAAAGTATTCTAATTCCTAAAGAAATCCCCAACACCTATTAATCCTCATATTTAGGTCATTCTTTCAGAGATGGTAGTACGATACCACTGTTAGGGTATCCCATAGAACCTGAAGGAGAAAAGTTATTGTTTCGGGAACCTAATTATTTGCCGTGGGAAGGTTGATCAACTACGTACTGGAGTTTCCATTCTATTTTGGCCTTGTGTGTTACATGCAAGGTGGCGCCTTTAGGTTGATGTTCTAGCTACTGTATATGAAGATCAATGGAGGAGATAAGGTATCTATGAACTTATTTTTATGTCAAAACATCCTCCAAAATCAATAAGTGGTTGCTGGGATTATCTTTTTGCTTTGATCAACTACCATTATTGCCTTCATGTTTAGGGCAAAAATGATGTCTCCTACCAGCTATGACATGTGTGCCCTGTGCCCTAACTGGCTTGCTACCTACTGGTGAGCATGGCAATGCTACGATTGACCACAGTCCTTTTAATTAATTTTATTGAAACTCCAGCCAAATACATCGACAACTATGGTTATTGAGTGGGAACACGTATTGTTACTTATTTCAATGGTGCAACTTGTTCTTCTCTTCAAAGTTCCTTGAAGAACAAAACTAGGAGAAATGGAAATCCGATCTCGGCCATTTGCTACGAGGAATCTGTTAAACATGATAACATTGTTAAGCTCATTCGCTAACAACTTAACCTTTAGAGCAGATGGTAACTTAACATGATATCAAAGCTCTGGTCCACCACCATCACAGCTCCACTCCACCATCGTCACGACTCCGCCCATGTCCAGTAAAAAAATATTTATCATTGCAATTGAAAAAACATCCTTGGTGGCGACTTTAGATTATCAAAATCACCCCACATTACCTTATCTGGGGCATGTGATGAGCCACTTCGTATACTGGTGTACTGTATTGCAACTTTTGTCCTCTTATCAATCTCAAAATTTTTTAGTTCTGCATGCCCCTCGCTTGTACTAGAAATACTGAAAAGAGAAATATTTTTAGTCTCTTATTTTTTATATGTCCTATGGCACATCTTGAGATTTGGTCACTTCCGTAATAGGAAAAGCAACTTATGGAGTAAAATATGTTTTTGAGATGGCATCTCATGCAACTTGAAATGGTGTTTAAAAATTTCCTTTTGGCGTCTATGGAAAATTTGGACCTTGTTTGGTTGTAGGGGATAATATGTGTTTGTAGTCAAAACAAGAATGATAGATTAATTAAATGCACCACAACATACAAATTTGAAATGAAATTGATAAATATTAAACCTAAACACAAGTTCTAATTTGCTTTAAGAAACCAAATAAGACGGAAAGGTGTCTATAAACTTCTCCATATCATAGAAAAATTGTCACTTTTTAGCTCTTAATTCAAGATAAAAGTGTAATGGTAAGCAGCCCTTCAAAGTAGGCTTAATGCTGTTGGTGTTTATCTTGACTCGTTAAAGAAAATTCAACTGTATCGAATGAAAAGAGCATGAAAATATGTTGTCTTGAAGAATTGTATGTCCACCTATTTGGTAATGAAAATAGAACGTAGATAGGTATCTGTCCTCATCATTTGCTATTTTGATCTGTAAATTATGGATTAGAACCTCACGAGGAAAAGAAAAAAAAAGTTCACGAAATAAAAGTTTGGAATATTTGAAGGATCCAAAGTGATAGAGAAAATCTTGGACCGTTAGACCCCAAATAACCTATTATTGATTATTTTTATGTTTTAGGGTATCTTCATAATTTTAGTTATCTTTTGTGGTCTTTTGAATAAGTGACATATCTTGAGGGGTCTTTTGGTTATTTATCAAATTTGGCAAAATAAAGGCTAGTAAATTTATGTTTTATCGATACTCGCATTTTTGGCTTACAAAAAGATAAAAACCTAGGGTTTTGAGGATCTTAATTTTTTACCCATAGTTGGTAAGTAATCCCAATTTGATTATGTGGAGAATGTGAATCAATTTTGAATTTCCGTTGTAGAGATTATAATCTAGGTGGACTAATTTGATTATCTAGGTATTCAATTTACTATAGACTTATACAACTTTGTGAAGATTATTTCATAATTGAGATAAAAAAAAAATTACACTTATTATACCTCTTCGAACTTTGACGTAATTGTTTATCTCTGAATGTTAAAATTTTGTGACTAATAGTGTTAATTTGTTATCTGTATAACACATTTAGCTCATCATAACATAGTTATGAATACTGTACCGGAGTTTGTACTGTTGTCTTTGTGAAATGATTCGTACCAGTACTGGTACCGTCTCAAAATTTTCATCAATACATATATATTTTTTACTCACAGTTCCTCTAGAATAAAATGTTTGTCTTATAGAGCTTGAATTACCGTAATTTTCAAATAAACTATTAGTTCCCAAATAAGTTGTTTGTTCTTATGCAGTGATATTAGAAACAAATAGCTTTTTCAATTGAATTACATCCTCTAGGATTATCTCCCCGTATTTAATGGTCTCATTCACAAATTCTTATATAAAATAAACACTTTGTTCAATAATAACGTCTTTGAGTTCAATAATAAGTTGTTTTTGTGCGCTCGCGCGCGAGAGCCGGTGTGTATAAAGTAGTACATCATATAAATGAGATAATATGATCAAAGCCTCCAGGTATGAAGTAAATGAAAGATAAGTGAAGATTAAAAACTTATTAGGGAAGATTTTGTAATTGTAATGAATATTATGAGTAAGAGGCTGCAGAGGCTTTGATTGATATAGTAGAACTTAAAGTATTTTTCTATTTAGTCTTTACACGATCAATTTACAAAATTTCTAACAAACTTTTTTACTTATAATATTTTCTAAGGAATCGGTACAAAACACAATATCTTTGTCGCGGCCGGTACAATTAGTGCAGAGCGTTATTTTGACCGGTACAAATTTTAAGGGATATCGTACAAGTGGAAGGAAAAAACAGTATGTACTAACTATGTATCATGAAGTTTCTTATTCATTAAGAAGTTCCTTGGGTTTTTTCCACCAAGTCACCATTTTTAACTGCACGCTTCCTTTGGTAAATGTTTTCTTTTGAACGGTTGTCTAATTTTTCCACCCATGTACTAAATAGTTGATGTTACTTCGTGGCCTTTAAAATAAAAGGAATTAGTTGTTTGACCTTTGTCCATTGCCTTGTACTTTGTTACAAAAACATTTTCACTTTTAAATTAAACGGGAGAACTTTTATATCATTGAACAAGAGGCTATCTTCTTAGAGACTTTTTTTTTCTTTTTCTTTCTTTCTTCTCCTTCCCCGAACTTTGCTAGGGGTCCACCTCGATCAATTTTGCTAGCGCTCGGCTACTGCTGGTGCTAGCTGCTTCTACTCCTACCCCCACCCAACTCCACCCCAACCAACCACGGTATCATCATCATCAATCCACCAACACCTTCAGATGACCAAAAGGCAACGAGGACAGAAACAAGACAGAAACCAACATCGACAGAACAAAGCTCCACTGTTGTTTACACTGGCAACATCTTCCACCACCTCTACTTACAACCTCCATATTGACGCCATAGTCAACATCCTCTCCACCCACCATCTCAACCCACCGCTGAAAACCCTAACACCACCACCACCGTCTCCTTCTTTGTCAAATCCCTCCACCCTACTTATTTTGACCTAATCCTCTTTCTTTCCTTCAATCCGTAAATCGTGAATCACTCTACACCACCCATTCCCCTCTCGGTTCCTCTTAATGGACTTTGTGGGTTCCTATAACGATTCGGTTATGAACCAACCCTAGCCCTAGTCAACCTTCACACTCCGACAACGAATCCTTGTCCCAAATCAATGACAAAGTCTCATTAGGGTTCAACTTTGACCCAATTCGTAATGGTACTACCGAGTGTGAATGGTGTTGGGTGCTACAATAGGTGAATAGAGGTTGTGACTTTGGGTGTTGGTGGTGTTAACAGTGTTGCACGGTGACGGTGGGCTTGGGTGGACAATGGTGGAAGAAGAAGATGCAAAATTAGCAAGAACTAATTAATTCACCAACCCTTGATAACTAACAAATTTTCTCACGCTCGTTAGTAACATGGAAAACCTTGTGGTCTTGGGTGCCTAGTTAAACGATTAGGTTGTGTTTGGCGCGCGGGATACGACTCCTGGATAGGATAAAAATAATCATATCCGGCGTTTGGACAAACACTTAGTTCCCGGATAAGGTATCCTTTGGACTTGTTTTATCCTGCTGGAGTGGGATAATTCTGTACCCAGGGTGGTATAAAATTAGTCCTCATGGGTTTGGACTAAAATGAATGAGACCCACCCCACTTTTCGTTCTCTTTCCCTTCAACACCATATATACATATACATTGTATACATATATTATGTATATGTATATATACATATATATATATATATATGTACATATATGTACATGTATACGTGTATATATACATGTACATATACATATGTACATGTACACATGTATATGTACATGTATATATACACGTATACATGTACATATGTACATGTACATATGTACATGTATATATATATATATATATATATATATATATATATATATATATATATATATATATATATATATATATATATATATATATATATATATATATGGAGCTGATCCCTTGATAGCGCTAGCAAAATGGGGTATTTGCTAGCGCGATTAGTACCTGTCCCGTCAGCCGCCAAGAAAGTCTCCCGTCAGAGCCCCATTCCTCTCGGCAGGTGTCACGTCAACAGTATCCGCGACAGTTCTAAATGAAAAATTATATTTATGGACCTTTATTTCTGCACGTGTCAGAGTTGTCGGCAGCATTTTCAGCACTTTCAGCAAAATTTTCAATTCTTTGAGCAAAATTTTCTTCTCCTTCAGATTCACTTGCTTCCATTTTCAGCTCCCCTCAAGCTTCGACTAACACTTGCTTCAAGCTTCACTCAAGCAAGGTAAGTTTGTGATCTCAAAAGTTTTCTGGGTGGATTGACTGATAAAGTATAATTTGTTTTTTTGGACAAAAAAGTATAGATCTTTGTGATGTTCTAAAAATTTGTCACTCTATTCATCAACTTGTGATGTTCTAGAAATTAATTTGTTAACTTTAAACTAATTCATTGTAGTTAATTTCGATTTTTTTGAGCTTCGCTAACTTCGACACATGTATCCTATTTAAATTGGAATTTTTTGAGATATGTTTGTTGTATTTTGGCATGATAAATTTGTCTGTTTATCTTAGTAATTTTAATTTGTTATGTTCAATAAATTTATAGTTAGCAAAATGGGAGACACTTTTGAGATTATGTATATGGTATATTTGTCATCCTAAATCTATATATTCGCCAAGATAATTTTGAGATAATATTTAAAGTTGAAAATGTCATTTGATTGTTAAGCGTAGTCTATTTCTACATAGGTCTCATTTTGCAATGTCTGATTTCGTGTCGAGCTCCAACACCCCCGTAGATGCTAGTGATCCGTATCTAGGAATGTTTTCGAGCGTATTCATTGAGGGTTGGTTTTGGCATTAGAATAAAGACTACAAGAACAAGCAACGTAACGAAAAAATATGCTCTCGCTTATACGAGTGTCATAGGGGCAGAAACCCAGTGCAAAATGAGACACGCGTAGGCAACGATGACAGTGATGACGAAATAGGATATTCGCGTAGAAGACGGGACTGCTTTGAGCGCACAAATTGCCAGGTCAAGATGTTCGTAAGCTACAAACCCAAGCAAGATCATTGGCTTATTACCAGCCTGGAACTGGCACACAATCACCCGTTAGTAACCCCTTCTAAGGTGAGTCAGATGCATCAACACAAGAAGATGGGTAAGGTCGCGAGGAGCCTAATTCACACAATGAGCAATGCGCGGATTGGACCTACAGAGATTGTTAATGTTCTTGCTGAACAGGCTGGGGGAATTCAAAATTTAAACTTTAACACGACAGACGTTCGTAACGCGGTCCGAACCCATAGACGAGCCGCGTATGACCTCAATGATGCTCAAGCCACAATGAGCCTATTGAAACGGATGCAGATGGAGGACCCGCAGTTTACCTTCGATTATAAACTTGACGACGAGCATCGAGTTAGCACAATTTTTTGGGTCGACGGTCGTTCGAGGCTAGCTTATAAGCATTTTGGGGATGTCGTGACTTTCGACACCACATACCGTACCAACAAGTACTCGATGTCATTCGCTCCTTTCACGGAGGTCAATCATCATTATCACTCCATCCTGTTCGGGTTCGCCTTGTTAAGGGACGAGAGCGAGAGTTCTTTTGAATGGTTGTTTAGGGTGTGGCTGGAAGCAATGAACTTCAAAGCACCCAACGTTATCATCACCGATCAAGATTTGGCAATGAAGAAGGCTATTGCTACCGTCTTCCCAGATACTCGACACAACTTGTGCACTTGGCACATAAGCAACAAATACCCTGAACGTTTGCATCACGTGTATGCAAAGTATCCAGACTTTAAACAGGACTTTGAAAAGTGCGTTAATAAGTTGTTAACGATTGAGGAATTTGAGGAGAGGTGAGAAAAGCTTGTTGAGGATTACTCATTGCAAGACAACGAGTGGCTCTAGCACTTGTACCAGCTCAAAGAGCAATGGATTGGCGTATACACGAGGAGGCATTTTTTTGCAAGCATGAAAACAACGGGCAGGAGTGAATCTATGAATGCCATGTTCGATAGTTATGTGGGTACAGCTACCAATTTGAAGAGTGTCGTCACATCCACACAAAAAGCGGTTGCGTCGTTATTTGTGAAACAAAGGGCTGCAGACTTTGCAACCACGTACAAGCAAAGGAGAAGGTTGCTTGAGACCCCGCTGGAGCTGAACGGTGCCAGAGTCTATACGAATGAGATCTTCTTGCTATATCAAGTAGAGCTCCAAAAATCCCGTAGGTATCTACTAACCACTTCAACTTTATACTGCCAGTGCTAAATTGATCCTGGAGTATCAAAGTGAAGAAGTCCCTAGCGGTTCTCTTATTCGTTATTTCTGACGGAGGAGCAATTACCGGCCGCCTTGTCACCGGCAACCCTAAGATGAACCCTATATCTTCTAGGGTAATTGTCATCTCTCCGAGCAAGAAGTGAAACGTGTTCGTTTCACTTCTCCACCTCTCAACAAGGGCACCTATCAAGGCCCGGTCAAGTTGTTGAAAGATCTGCCCATGCGTGAAAATTCCAAACCCAATTCCACGCAGTATCTTTTTTCAGGTACTTGTTCAAATTCCATGATGTGAATTCGTGAGATACTTCTACGGTGGTGAGAAGTTCTCTTTCCTATGAATTAATAAATACAATTTAAGCAAAACAAATGGTATACAACGTTCGTAAGAATAAGAACACTACAAGAAAAAAGGCTTTTAGCGACGGGGAAATCCGTTGCTAAAAGCCTAAAATCCGTCGCTAAATATTTTAGTGACGGATTTACCTTCGCTAAAAGTCCCTCGTATAAAAGCCCGTCACTAAAAGTTTGGCGACGAAATTTTCAAATCCGTCGGGTTATATTTAAGTTTTTGCAACGGATTTATTTATTAATTAGCGACGGAATATCCGTCTCTAATTATATTTTAAGTATTTTAATTTAATTTTTTTTTGTTAAATTAGTGACGGAATAAATATTTTAGCAACGAAATTTTCCATCGCGAAATGTCTTATTTAGCGACGGAATAATCCGTCGCTAAACACGGATAGTAATAAAAACTTTTAGCGACGGATATAATCCGTCACCAAAAGTCAAAATTTTTTAAAATAATTTTTTTTCTAATACCCAAACCTGTAATAAAAAAATCAATTATCAACAACAACGTGCAATAATCAATACACAAAGAAATATGTAAACTTAATCATAAAAGAGACTCATTATGTACAAGCTGGGAACCGGATACAGTTGGTTAGCGGAGGGGATAAGAGTACAAGCCGGGCGCGGGGGCCGGGGGGAAGCTGGGACTGGGCACGAGAAGAGGCTCATCAGGGGTTGCCGAGTCCCAGATCTGGATCCTGCTGATTTGAGGCCGGCTCGGCATGTCCAGCTGCGGTACCCTACTGATCCTGCTCCCTGATCATCCTCAACACCACCATAGCAATGCGCGCGATCTCCTCATCGTCCAACGGATGCCGAGGAGCCGGTGTTTGTGCAGGGGCAGTGGGGGGTGAGGACGCTCCTATCACGGCACGAGCAGTCCGACTAGGCAGGCCGCGTATGCGGCCTTTCGGCCGATTAACGACCTCCGGCATATCCAGCCATCGTTTCAACGCCCCAGTACTCGCACCCGTACTAGTGGACGCTGATGGCTGTCCGGACTGCTCCTCGGACCCCCTAAGCTGTTCATACGAGGCCTGCAAAAATAGTGATATAAAGATATGTTAGGGCATTAATTAACGCAACAGACATTGAGGATAGAAAGACAAAAAATTAATAACTTAAACAAATTGACTCACATCGATCGGCCGGGCAATATCTGAAATATAGTCGCCCGCTCGGTGCACCTCGTCCTTGTCCTTCTTCCGCACGTGCGTCTGATTATACGTCAGAGCTACGACCTCATCGTCCTCCAGATCCGGGTGCTCGACCGCATTCTTGTGTCGGACGATGTCGTGTGGCACCGACCCCCCGTGTGCGTCGGATCTTTGTTCTGTCTGTTCTCAGCCCCGCACTTACTCTTGGCGTCCCAACCTGGATCCGTAGCCCACCGATCTATCATCGCCGTCCATACAGTCGGAGATATCCAATGTGGGGGATATCTCGTCATCTCCGTCATTGGGGCACCCTCGGGCAGCATCTTCTTCGCCCGGTCCCTTGCGTCGTGGAGCCATCGGCGGTAATTTTTGCCGATGTAAGCAAAGAAAGCCTGCTGCCCCAGTGCCTGCTGCTCAGGCGAGTCAAACGTGAACCCCTCCTGTAAGGCATTCAATAACACAAATTAACTACAGAAAACAAACTCTAATTAAACAAATACTATCGCTGAAAAAAATACTTCACCGTACCAGCCACTCCTCCCATAGGGACTCCCTCGCAGCGACATCCCAGTCCTTCCAGTACAGGCGTGGCTCGAAGAATCGGCCCTTCACAAGAACGCCGATCTTCGTCCTCGCCTGATTCTCCAGGATCCTGCCAAAGAAGTAAATAAATAAATTAATACAGTTCAAATATAAATTAACACCCCAAAATTTTAAATATAAGGCATGATGTTTGTTTTACTTACAGGCCCTCCTGGGTGAGCGTAACTCTCTGTTTACGCTGGGGGTCGAAGCGTACCCCGTGTGTCGGACCACGGCCTCGTCGAGATCCTACAAAACACCAACATTAATACAGTTCAAATATACTTTAAATATAAGGCTAGCGAAAATGTACTAAACACCGTTATCAACTATACCTGTGGTAGAACCCACGGAAGAAGGAGAATCAACGCGCGTGTGGGATGAATCTGCGTCGGGCTGGGGCGACGATTGGGGCTGGCTCTGGCACTAGGGCTGGGGCTAGAGCTGGGGCCCCATCTGCTGTACACGATCACTCTGTGCCTCGTCATCAGTGGGCAATGACAAGGTGGGACCCACCGGGGAGGAAGCAGCTCGGCGTCCAACCCGGCCACGAATAGCCCGTATCCTATCCATATCTGACTTCGTATAGATAAATTACAAATACATGAACACATTAAAAACAATAATTTGGCAGAAATCATCATCGGCACTATATATATATATATGAACGGAGGTGCAAAAACACATCAATATGAACCAAGTTCTAAAATGTGACTACATTTTTTCCTCGGTTTGTTACAACATTACAACTTAATCATTTTTAATTTGAGAATCATCATCATCTTCATCATTTTTCTCGTCGTCCTCTTCTTCGTGGGACTCGTCGTCCTCTTCATCTTGGATTTAGGGTTCAATAAGTTCAATTTTGGGTTCGGTTGGATTAGGGCATTCAATTTAAGGTTCAATTCGGGGTTCAATTAGTTTAATTTAGGGTTTAATTCGATTAAGGCATTCAATTTACGGTTCAATTAGGGGGTTCTATTAGTTCAATTTAGGGTTCGGTTGAATTGGGGCATTCAATTTAGGATTCAATTAGTTCAATTTAGGGTTTGATTGGATTAGGGCATTCAATTTAGGGTTCGATTAGGGGTTCAATTTAGGGTTTGACCCCGGATTAGGACGTTCAATTTAGGGTTCAATTAGTTCAATTTAGGGAATGGTTGAATTGGGACATTCAATTTAGGGTTCAATTAGGGGTTCAATAAGTTCAATTTAGGGTTCAGTCGAATTAGGGCATTCAATTTAGGGTTCAATTAGGGGTTCAATTTAGGATTCGGTTGGATTGGGGCATTCAATTTAGGGTTCAATTGGGCGTTCAATTTAGGGTTCGGTTGGATTAAGGCATTCAATTTAGGGTTCAATTAGGGGTTCAATTTAGGGTTCGGTTGGATTAGGGCATTCAAGTTAGGGTTCAATTAGGGGTTCAATTAGTTTAATTTAGGGTTCGATTCGATTAGGGCATTCAATTTAGGATTTAATTTAGGATTCAATTACTTTAATTTAGGGTTCAATTAGGCCAAATGCTTCATAATCAACAAATTCAGAAGACAAAATAATGGCCAAACGTCGAAATTAACAACAACATCATATTATACATGGCAGAGAAGACAAATTCAAATATGGCCAAATGCTTGATAATCAACTTTGAAAAATAAACAACAAGATTAATTTAGGGCAATTAACAGTGGTGGGCTTCGTCGCGCGGCGCAAGTGGAGGGCTTTGTGGCACGGCGGTAGTGGAAGGCTTGGTGGCGCGGCGTCGGGTGGGGGACGGGGGTGTCGCCGGAGGTGGGTTGCCGTAGACAGGGGTCGCCGGAGGTGGGTCGCCGTAGACAGGGGTGAGAGAACAATTTTGGAGAGAGAAACGGGAGAGAGAAACAAACCCGATGTGGGTTTATATCGAGGATCTTTAGCGACGGAATAATACCGTCGCTAAAAATCCATCGGTGAAGGTCTGACTTTTACCGATGGATTTTTTAGCGACGGTTTTATTCTGTCGTTTAAATAATTTAAAAAACCTTCTGAAAGTACTAATTTGCTAAAAATATTTTGGCGACGAAAATCCGTGGCTAAAAGTCCGCCGTTAAAAGTCTGTCTGCAAATACTTTTACCGACTGTGGCTTCCGTCGGTAATTGTATTAAACGACGGATTTTTAATGACGGGATATTCCGTCGCTTAAAGGCCTTTTTAGCGACGGAATACCTTCCGTCGCTAAAAATCCGTCGCACAATACATATTTTCTTGTGGTGGAAAGTTTGATAAATAATGTATCTTACTCCACCATCCCATATGAGCGTACTGATATGGTTGGCTTGGTCGTATAACACGGATGGATCTTCTGGTCCAGGGTTAAATTCTATTTTTTGCAACTGAAATTAGGAAAAAACCTTCTCAGTTTGGATTTTACGATTTGGATTTTACGGTTTGGATTTTGACAATCGTTAGCAAAAATACAACGCTAGCACATGAACTTATACATGTATATATAATAGATATATACGTATACGGAATCGGATTTTACAAAAGCTAGCACATGAACTTATACATACATATATAAATCCTCATCATCGCTAGCACATGCTCAATGCATAATCAAAACCACGCATAAAATGCAATATTCATCATAACTATGGATTACGAACATGTAAATGATTGGTTTTGTGAA
>JAVXUP010003945.1:0-5000 GCA_033070095.1 Escallonia herrerae | reverse complement strand
ATGCCTTTGAGATACTTTGATATCCATTGATTCCATTGCAATTAGAACCTACAAGTGCTTAGCTAACGTGACACCATGGTATGATATTGAAATTGCTACTAGTATATAAACTTTGAACATTCGCATGCTTAGATTAACGTACTTTACACTCGCCTATTACATGTCTATATCATACTTGATTATATGTCTCTTTGACTTGGACTTGAGCTTTGAAGGGTCAATATCCCCAAATGAGGGTATTTGTCGTACTAAGATTATTTGTGGTCTCTGCACTTCCGGTTCTATATGTTTCGTTAGTTATTGAATACCTACATTGTACTCTGTGGGTTTGTGTGTGCTTTATTTTTGCTGAGCTTTGTACCCACCCCCTTTCTCCTCCTATTTCAGGTAATTAATCTGAGAAGACTTAGAAGAGCTAATAGCTACGTGCATGAGCTTGGGGTTTTACTTTAACTTCTTTGTGGCTTGAGAATACGAACCTTGTAATACTTTTGATTAAGTTTCTTTTCACAAGGGTTGGGAAGTAATTATTTGTTATCAGACTCTCACTGCAGTTAATAGACATTGACGGTTAATGTGAGTGCTTTAATTTAAGATATATTTAGAGCTCTGATGACCTCTTTTAAGGTTATATTTTCATAGTTGTTTATGAGTATTATATTTCTCGTAAGCAGGAATACATTAAAATAATATGTGAAGGGCTGCCTCTATGTCGGGCGTGATAGATTTTGTATCAGAGCCTAGGTTTGAGATTCTATAGACCCTTAGACTTAAGCTTTCAATGATTTTAGATGGAACTTTATGATGTTTAAGATATAGCTAGTAAAAGTCTAGCTTTTGTGTTACTTTTGTTTGAAGCACTTACACTAAAGTTGTGATATTATAATTAGTTGTTCTCTATCTTAGGAGGAAATATGCCACTGCACCCAGCTAGAGGTGGTATAGAGGGGCTTGCAAGGTATATTCCCACCGATAATGACGTCGCCGAGGAAAACTCGGGAGTAAGTCCTCCTTCAATCCTGTTGACTGCAGATATTATTAAGGCATTTAATCATCTAAATTTTTGCTATTTGTTGGTGTGGACAAGCCAGAGGATACAGGCCTGGCTGAGCAAGTTGGAAAAGAGATTTAAGCTTCTAAACATCATCGATTGTCAAAATGTGGACCCCACGGTATACGAGTTAGAGAATGAGGCTGACCAATGGTTGAAAATGGTCGAGAGAACTTTGACTATTAAAAAGGAGCAGGCTTTGACTTGGGATCATTTCTAAGAGGTGTTTCTTGACAGATATTTGCTAAAAATGAGAAAGATAATATCGTAGAAGAGTACTTAAAACTTGAGCAAGGAGATGATGAAATTATCAAGGACTACAAGGCTCAATTTGTTAGGTTCTCGAGATTTACAAAGCATGTGATAGATATTGAGGAGAGACGTGCAACACGCTTCAATAATGGTCTAAGATGTAGTATCCAAAAGCTCTTGGCATCTGTGACTTTAAAAAGTATGGCCAAGTTATGGACAAGGCTAAGAGGGTATAGAAAGAAATCGAGGGCAGACACAAGTACTACAAGGATCAGAGGCAGAAATGAGGAAGATAAGAGAGTAGCTTAAAGGGCAAAGTTATGGTTCATAAGCCTAAGAGGAAGAACATTAACTTGAGTATGGCCAAGTTATGGACAAGGCTAAGAGGGTATATATAGAAAGAAGTTGAGGGCAGACGTAAGTACTACGAGGATCAGAAGCAGAAATGAGGAAGATAAGAGAGTAGCTTAAAGGGCAAAGATGTGGTTCAGAGTACTCATAAGCCCGCGATAGTTTCCAAACTTAAAGGAAGGACCATAGTGGTGGTTGTTATCAGGAGAGTGGGCATGCTTTAACTGCTAGTAGTTTAGGCACAAGATTTGGGATTACTTTAGCAGCTTAAGCCCCAATCTACTCAGGGTAGGGGAAAGAAAAACCATCTGTCAGGAACAAACCAGGTAGCAACTACTTGGGCTCGAGCTCATGCCTAACGATATAGTGACGAGTACATTATGCATATGTTCATCTAGAGCCTATTCTTTGATTAATCATGATTCCAAATTATCATATGTCTCTTCATCTTTTGCTCGTCAACTAGGTACTGAGTTACAGTCCCTAGATAGTGGGATATCTAATAGTACTCTAGTCAGAGCTTCTTTTGAAGCCTCCACAGTTTATAGATTTTGTGTTGTGGGAGCTGGTGATAGGGATCTACATCCAAACCTTATACCTTTAGAAATGCATGACTTTGATGTGATTTTGAGCATGGATTGTCTAGCTTCCTATCATGCTAGAGTTAATTACTAGTTAGAACAAGTAGTGTTTACATTCTGAGTCTACTAGAATTTATGTATCAATGTTCTAGACATTTTACACCTTCTTGCACTACTTCAATATCGACGACTAGAGGCTTTTTGGGAAAGGCTGCATGCAATTCTTGGCCTAGGTTCATGGTATCGCTCATGTAGTGGGGATTTGAGTAGTATTCCTGTTGTGAAAGAATTTTTAGATGTTTTTCCTTAGGATCTTATGGGAGTTCTTTCGGATAAAGAGAAACTCTCTGTCGATCTTATCATGGCTCCAATAAAGCTAAAAGAGCTTAAGGTTTAGCTTCAAGATTTGATAAATATTGATTTTATTTGTCCAAGTGTTTCTTCTTGCGGTGTATCTGTGTTATTTGTTAAGAAAAAGGATCGGTTTCTGAGATTGTGTATTGATTATTTGGAATTAAATCACGTAACTGTGAGGAATAAGTATCTGTAATTACCAAGGATAGACAACTTGTTTGATCAGTTGCAAGGAGCCTAATTCTATTCTAAGAGTAATCTCATATCTGGTTACCATCAGTTGAGGATCAAGAAGGAGGATATGCCTAAAACTACTTTTAGGGTGAGGTATAGGCAGTACCAGTTTTTGCCATTATTTATAACTAATGCTCCCGCCACTTTTATGGATTTGATGAGCAGGGTCTTCAAGCGATTCCTTAATCAATATGAGATTGTTTTCATTGATGACATTCTTATCTATCCAAATGCTCATTTGAGATAAATTCTATAGACATTGAGAGATCAAAAACTCTATGCAAAATTCAAGAAGTGTGATTTTTGTTCATGCAAGTATTTACTCCAGGTCACGTGGTGACAAAGGATGGATTTCTATAGATCCATAAGAAATCAAGGCCGTGGTGAGTTGGAGTAAGCCGACTTTTGTTATGGAGATTCGTAGCTTTTTGGGATTGCACTGGTATTTTGGTTGTACTATGGAGGGATTCTCAAGCATTGTTAGCCCTTCTCGGCTCAGTTGAGTTAGTTTATTTGGTTGTAGGCCTACCAGAATAGTTTTCAGAAGTTAAAGAATTAGTTGGTTTTAGCACTGGTTCTTGCACTACGTTTTGGTTCAAGTGGTTTCTTTATTCATATTAATGCCTTTTTAAAGGGGTTAGGGTATGTTCTTATGCAACGTGGAAAGGTTATTGCATATGCTTCCCACTAGTTAAAGAATTATGAAAGGAACAACCACACTCATGACTTAGAACTAGCTGTAGTTGTGTTTGCAATTAGGATCTGGAAGTATTGGCTTTATGGTGAGACATGTGAGATTTACACGGATCATAAGAACCTCAAATAATTGTTCATACAGAAAAAGCTAAATATCAGGCAGCGTTGTTGGCTTGAGTTACTGAAAAAAATTATGTTTTCACGATCCATTATAATCCAAGGTAAGGTCAATGTGGTGGTTGATGCATTAAGTAGGAAAAGTGTTGGTCACTTAGCAACTTGAATTACTAGTCAACCCCATTTGCTCTAGACTTATAAAGTTTGGAGTTGGAGGTCAATATCGGTTGTTTAGACGACGAGTTAGTATATTTATAGGTTCAGCCTTCCATTATTGAGAGAATCAAGTCTTCTCAAATGACTGATCCAAACTTGGTTTGTATTGTGGAGGATGTGAAGATTGGCAAGCAACCTGAATTTCATCTCGAGGATGATGGTATCCTGAGGATGGGCTCAAGGTTGTGTGTCACAGCTGTCTAGATGAGGGCAGAGTTGTTGATGTAAGCTTATAGTTAGGGTTTTGCAGTACATCCTGGAAGTCCTAAAATGTCTTAGGATTTTCATGAGAAATTTTAGGACTTCAAAGATGTTGTGAAGAAGGACATTGAGATTTCACACCGAGGTGCATGGTTTATCAATGGGTTAAGGCCGAGCATCAGTGACCTTCAAGCAATTGCAGTCATCGAAGGTTCCTTACTAAAAGTACGAGCATGTGACCATGGACTTTGTAATTAGCTTATCGAGGACCTTGGGCAAGCATGATGTATTTTGGATTATTGTTGATTGTTCAATTAAACCTGCACATTTTCTTTTGGGTTGTGCCGACTATATGACTGAGAGGTTGGCCAAGTTAGATATTCAGAGGATAATTAGTTCACGGTGTACCAGTATATGTTGTATTTTACAGTGATTCCCATTTCAAATTTTGTTTTTGAACTAGTCTCCAAAAAGCCTTGGGCAGTCATCTAGGTTTTAGTATGACTTTTTATCGATAGACTGGTGGCCAGTCTGAGCATACTATTCAGACCTTGGAGGTTATGTTACATGTTTTTTTGTTAGGCCTTCATGATAATTGGGATGAACATTTGCTTTTGATTGAGTTTGCCTATAACAACAGTTATCAAACAAATATTGAGATGGCTCTGTTTGAAGCTTCCTATATGTGTAGATGTCAATCACCTACATGTTGGTACTAGGTTTGTAAGCAGAGTTTATTGTGAGTCGAGGTTGTTCTGGATTCTTCAAATAAGATTTGACTAATTCATGATCAAATGCATGCTATGTTGATTACCTTCGTTGTGACTTACAGTTCGAGGTTGGTGATCATGTCTTCTTGTGAGTTTCATTTCATCATGCAAAGGCTTGATGAGATTTAGAAAGAAGGACAAGTTGAGTCTTAGACACATTGGACCTTATGAGATTTT
>JAVXUP010003944.1:0-47615 GCA_033070095.1 Escallonia herrerae | reverse complement strand
AAAGGTTGTTTTGAAGCCATCCCCCAGGATTTCGGGCCATTCCGAAGTCGTTAGCTATTTTTTGGCCGAACGGGCTTTTAAGCGCTTGATCCGGACCGGTTCGGGATTTTTGGGCAAAAAGTCCGTAGAATACTTTTTAGATCAAGAATGAATTCGGGAAACTTAAAATAACATTTCAATGCACTTTTGAGATTATTCTGATGCCAGGGGCATTTTGGTAATTTGCCACCCCGAGAGGGGTATTTTGATAATTTTATGGTATTAAGTTTTTCAAAGTTGTTCTGAGATGTTTGTTGGGTCGATAGCTGCCATGGGGTATTTTGCTTAAGTTGGGGGTGTTTTGGTAACTCATCCCCTTTAAAATTTGATAAAGGAAATATTTGGTATATTGGTATATAATTGATGTAATACATTTAAAAAGTAGTTTTAAAGCGGTTTTGAGGTGTTGGGGCTGTAGCGGCCATCAGGGGGTATATTGCTAAATAACCATGTTGGCGCTAAATTTTAGGGAACTAGCGTAATTAAGCGTTCGGAGTGGTGAGAAGTGAGGAATTGTTTTAATACATTAAAATAATGAGATAATTACTTCGTGAGTTCCCTTCTTGTGCTTGCTGTCTCTTTTATTTGTCTGAGACTGAGATGAACATCCTGAGCACGAGACATTATGTGAAAGGAGGGCCAGTGAAACATAATCACAGGCAAACAGGATATAGAGCGCGCGAATCGAGTCAGTCGTGTCGATTGAGTCCAGTCAGTCCGGTCGGTGTCTGCATTGCATTTGACTTTATCATGACATTGTGATTTTAATTGCTTATATTTGATTGATGTTTAATTTGGCGATTTAGTGTTCATGTGCATTGTAGTTGGTCAGTCAGTTCAGTTCATTCAATATGGTGATAATGTTGTTCTGTTGGGCCTTAAAGCCGCTCAGTCTGACTAAAAGAAAAGAAAACATGTTGCTTGATCCATTGAACTGATGTTATGTCATTCTTTGAAATTCTGGATTCTTGATATCATTGAGACCAATTTTCATTTCTCCCAAGGCTGTCACTTCGCTATCTGCGTTGTTCCTCGTATTATCTTTACTGGGCGATTTGCGCTCATTCCTTACCTGTAATGTTTTCAGGCAGTCAGGGCGGAATAGGGAAAATCTTAAAAAAGGGAAGGAGAAAGCGCTCAATCAGTAAATCCAAAAGTAAGACGGCAATATGCTCATTTTGGGAACTAGACATTTTGTGTAAATATTTCCGCTGTGCTCATGTTGAGCTTTACGATGAAAATTTTGTAAGGATGGCTTTTTGGTAAAACCTTATGTATATTTAGGGATGTATATTCAAGGATGGTTATAGAATTGCTCTGTATCGACAGGGTTTCTAATGTAGTCAGGACTAACAATTTGGCTCTGGTGACGTCACTAGGGTTGGGGGTGTCACAGGTTGGTATCAGAGCCTAGGCATGTGATCCTGTAGAACTAGACATAAATATTAAGTGTGTACGGGGGCAAAAAGGTGTTGAAGTTACTTGTACCGTGTTGTAAGTCTAATGTGAGTTCATATGCCTTGCAGGAGATTATGGCTGGAGCTGGATGGATTGATGAGCACGTTATGGCCGGGGACGAGGAGGAGGAAGATCCCGAGGAGGACCCCTGGCCAAATGATGAGGAGCCCGAGCAAATAGATTTGTCCGGACCAGAGGATGGGGAGGAGGAACAGGAAGAGACTGAACCTGATGTGCCGGTGGGATTTGTGAAGGTTGGTAACACCGTATACCGGACACATCGTGTGGAGAACTTTTGGAAACGAATGTATATTGAGGTAGTGAGGGAAAGGGATCACCTGGTGTATCAGGCGAAGGAGATGCGAGCCATGGATGGGCATGAGGTAGAAAAGTTAGAGCGACGTCATCGTGAGGGGTTGGCATGAGCGAATAAAAGGGAAGAGTATACCTTTGATGCGGGGAGAAGGGTGGTTCGGATGATACAAGATGGGTTACGAGAAACTCATCCGGCGAGGCCGATGCCGAGGGATAGGCGCGAAATGCTCCTCGATGAGGAGTATTGGTACATGGCACTCGCTCAAGAACGGAATAGATTTTCTCTAGATTAGAGCGAGAAGGAAACGGAGGGAGGGGTAATGTGTAAAAATGCATAAAGTTGACTACTGATGTGTAGGAATGGATAGCGTTGACTGTTGATGTATATCTTTGTATAACGTTAACTTTATGCTATAACTGTTGTCTGTACCAAATGTTAATTGTGTTTATGTCAGGAATGGCTCGTCAATTGCGGAACCGGATGATACCCCTAGTGGAAGAGGCTCCTAATTTAAGAAGGCCACCTACGAAAGCATCTTCGGCATGTGCCGGGGGCGAGAATGAGGAATATGCGGAAGATGAAGTTGAACATGATAATAGAGAGGACTTAAGAAGAGAACTGGTAGGACTGTTACGGGAAATTGTAGGAACTCCTGCTGCACAGCCAGCAGCGGTATTTGATGAAAAATATTTTCCTTAGCAATTTTTAGGGCGTCTAAATTATGATTTTTCACGAATTTATAAAAAATAGCTAGAGCTAGATTTTGCCAAAGTGCGAAAAAGAGACCCTAATTATTTTTAAAAGATCTATATCAGGAAAAATTTCAGATTTTTTCAAATACTGGAAAGGGGTTAACTGATACGGAAAACCTTGAAACTTTGCACTGTAATTTAAAATATCAAGCCAGCGCGATTTAGCGCGAAACTTTTATGAGAACCCTAGGATGTTGGGAAGTTCCATCCCCCAGGAATTTGGGCCATTCCGAAGTCGTTAGCTATTTTTTTGGCCGAACGGGCTTTTAAGCGCTCAATCCGGACACCGGTTCGGGATTTTTGGGCGAAAAGTCCGTAGAATACTTTTTAGATCAAGAATGAATTCGGGAAGCTTAAAATAGCATTTCAATGCATGTTTGAGATTGTTCTGATGCCAGTGGGTATTTTGGTAATTTTACGGTGTTAAGTTTTTCAAAGGACTTTCTAGTCCAGAAATGTAAGTAAAACACCTGAAAGGTTGTTTTGAAGCTGGTTTGGGGCGTTAGGGTGATAATGAACCCCCGGGGGCATTTCGGTAATTTGCCGCTCGTCGGGGGTATTTTGGTAATTGAATATTGTAAAATTTTCCGCAACTGGAGGAAAGAGTAGGAGTGTAAGACACCCAAAAAGTTATTTTAAAGTTGTTCTGAGATGTTTGTTGGGTCGATAGCTGTCAGGGGGTATTTTGCTTAAGTTGGGGGTGTTTTGGTAACTCATCCCCTTTAAAATTTGATAAAGAAAATATTTGGTATATAATTGATGTAATACATTTAAAAAGTAATTTTAAAGCGGTTTTGAGGTGTTGGGGCTGTAGCGGCCATCAGGGGGTATATTGCTAAATAACCACGTTGGCGCTAAATTTTAGGGAACTAGCGTAATTAAGCGTTCGGAGTTGTGAGAAGTGAGGAATTGTTTTAATACATTGAAATAATGAGATAATTACTATTGCTAATGCGTTGGTAAGCTAGGTTAAAGATCCATTTATAGTTTTGGAATGTAAATATTATGGATACTAAGTTGGTTTATGATTATATTTTGTTCTTAGATATATGGATTTCAACGCTGGACCTCATGATACATCAATCCTATACGATGACGATGACCACGTCGCGAGGCACGTATTTGACGGTGTCGATAGGGGTGTTTTGGAAACAATTCAAAGCACAAGTCACCACGATGAGTGGGTACTAAACGAGGAACAAATACAACTATTACACCGTCAAAATTTATCTATGTTCACCGATCCCGGGATTTGGTCTCGACACGACGATTGCCTTATATCCGCTCTAGTTGAACGATGGAGGAGCGAGACGAACTCATTTCACTTCCGGTTTGGTGAAATGACTATTACATTAGAGGACGTCGGATTTATACTTGGAATCCCATGTCACGGCAAACCCATTACTTCGAGCAAAACGTCTGCATCCATAGCGAAGATGGCTAGGCAGTATTTCCCGGGAATTCCGAGGGAAGCTCTTACAACGAACGGCATCAAACTTAAATGGCTAAGAGAGCAGTATGGCGTGCTACCGGATGAATACACTCCTCACGATTTCGTGACGTATACGAAAGCATTCCTTCTGTATATTATTGGAGCCATATTACTTCCGACGCATTCGAAAAACACGGTGCATCCGAAGTATATGGTGTTCTTGGAGGATCTTGAGGAGGTATACTCGTATTCGTGGGGTTCAGCTGTCCTTGCGCACCTATATCGAGCACTGCACAAAGCTACGAGAAAGGGTGCCAAGTCCATTGCCGCCTGCCTCACTCTATTACAGGTTTGAGCATTTATTTTCTTGGTTGACGTGTCAATATATTCTAGCATTAATGTGCTAATTCCAGATAATGTTTGCATTCACAGGTTTGGTCTTACGAGAGGCTACCCACGGGTCGTCCACAACCGCGGGAATATTCCGATGAGACGTGGCCTAGGGTGTGGGCCTGGGGGCCTACGACCAACCGGAGGAGACGGGTAGACCCGCACCACCATCTAAAGTTCTATCGGGGGAACTAGAGATACTCAATGCATCCCAGGTGACGTGGCAGCCATATAGCAAGGTGATGCATCGGTTGGATGAGTGGTGTTGGCAACTTCCGGTGTCGTACGTGCTGGCAGGTTTGGTTCGGGTGCCGCTTATTCACTTCGAAGTATGTGAGTTTCAGATGCCCGATCGAGCTATGAGCAAGCTGGCTGTCTACAAGGGATACCAAAACCCGCTGTAGACATGCGGCCATACAGGAGTGGTCGAGGGCCGAACTTCGAGGTGCCTGATGCCTTGAATTTGTTGAGCGACGAGGTGCAACAGTGGAATACCTGGCAAGAAACATATGATAGCCTTGTATCGCTGAAGGCCGACAGCATCAGCATTGAGGAGTACCTGCAATGGTTTCTCAAGGTGACGCGCACGAGGGTGAATCGCCCTTCCCAGGCGAGGAAGACATCGTATGCGCCACGTGAGATCTATGACCAGTTCTGGGCATTGAACATTGTAAGTCATGCTAGTGTTGTTTCAATTTTTATTTGCGCACCTTATCTACCATGCCTGAAATGATTAGCCATATTTTGTGCATGTTTTTTAGGTTGACCAGGGCACTGAGGTGTTCAAGCAGCTGGAGGGGTTTGACTGGTTTGTCGCGCAGGCTCCTGACAATCTCAAGAGGTCCATTGAGAGGTACAAGACTGAAGTTCAAAACTTTAGTCTTGCGTACCGGGGTTACCAAGGGGAGCCGTCTAGTCGCTTGCCTCCTGACGCGTACGACTATCAGCCCCAGAGTCAGGTGTGGGAGCCGTCTACTCGCTTGCCTCCTGCCGCGTACGACTCTCAGTCCCAAAGTCAGGTGTGGGAGCCGTCTACTCGCTTCCCTCCTGACGCGTACGACCATCAGCCCCAGAGTCAGGTGTGGGAGCCGTCTACTCGCTTGCCTCCTGACGCGTACGACCATCAGCCCCAGAGTCAGGTGTGGGAGCCGTCTACTCGCTTGCCTCCTGACGCGTACGACTATCAGCGCCAGAGTCAGGTGACCCAAGTAGGAATCCAGGCATCGCGCCCAAGCATCCGGTCGGATAAAGGACAACCGACGAAGCCATTGAGTCCGGCCAAACGGGATTGGATCGACCGGCACTACTTTGGGCATGAGCCAATCACTACAGCAGACTTTCCAGTTTCAGGATTCCTAGCTCACTCTGATCTAAGACTGTTGGCGCCAAACACAGATATTTCAAATTTTCTCATTGACGCTTATATAGATCTGCTCCGTGTTAGAGAGCTAAATTATAACACGTGCCAAACTTTGAAGCTCAACATGTATGCCTCTTTTGTTATCCCCTTCATGGTGAATAGCATGAAGGAGTTCACAGAATGGAGGAGGACGCGAGGGACAAGCAAGGGTGAATGGAGACCATCTGCAAACGTGCTTTCCTACTTGAACGCGGACTATCAATGTCACGCAGCTGAGGCGAACCTAATCATGCTACCTGTTCTTCATGCAAGCCACTTCTTCCTATTAGTTCTTTTTCCAGAGAATAAAGTGGTCCACATATACGATAGCCTAAGGGAAGACGGACCTGGTCGGCAGCTGGCGCAGGTGTACTCCACGTACATCAATGCGGTGGTTAGTTTATATTTCTTGACCTTCGCTCATTGTCTATTCTTCTTGTTATATAGGCTTGATATCCTTTTTTATTGTTGGATGCAGACTACTATCATTCCACTAGCGTGCCGACATTTTAAGGGGGAAGCCATCACGAGCAAAACAATGATTGATCCTTGGACGGTCGTGACAATACAAAACCGACCAAAGCAATATAACAGTCATGATTGCGGGATTTACGTCCTCAAGTACATGGACTACATAGCTCGCTCGGATGTGCTCGAATATGATACGTGGTCTCGAAACGATGCCCTGACGTTTAGATATAGGATAGCCTGGGAGCTGAAAAAGGGTGTAGCTAGACGCCTTCCTTACCATTATCCTGATATGTAATAGACGTTTGTATGGATTATTATTACTATTGTTGGATTTTGGATATTAAGCTTTGAAAATTGAATTAGCCTTATTATTACTATTGGTGCATTTTGGACAATGGGCTAACTAGCGTGCCTAAGATGCAATGAGCAAAAAAAAAGTGACAAATAAAATTACGCTATTTTTCGGAAGCTATGAATTGGGCCCTAATGTGTGCCCGAATAGGCCTTTGAAAGGAAACCACAAAAAATAATGTATCTCGTTTTTTGCCGAAATTCATACAAATGGGCTAACTAGCGTGCCTAAGATGCAATGAGCAAAAAAAAAGTGACAAAAAAAATTACATAAATTTTCGGAAGTTATGAATTGGGCCCTAAAGTGTGCCCGAACAGGGCCTTCGTAGGAAAACCCAAAAAATAATGTGTCTCGTTTTTTCCCGAAATTGATACAAATGGGCTAACTAGCGTGCCCAAGGTGCAATGAGAAAAAAAAAGTGACAAAAAACTACGTAATTTTTCGGAAGTTATGAATTGGGCCCTAAAGTGTGCCCGAACAGGGCCTTCGTAGGAAAACCCAAAAAATAATGTGTCTCGTTTTTTTTCCGAAATTGATACAAATGGGCTAACTAGCGTGCCCAAGTTGCAATGAGTAAAAAAAAGTGACAAAAAAAACTACGTAATTTTTTGGAAGTTATGAATTGGGCCCTAAAGTGTGCCCGAACAGGGTCTTCGTAGAAAAACCCAAAAAATAATGTGTCTCGTTTTTCTCAAAATTGATACAAATGGCTAACTAGCGTGCCTAAAGTACAATGAGCAAAAAAAAGTAACAAAAAAAACTACTTAACGTAGAAAAATTCAAAAAATAACGTGTCTCATTTTTTCCCGAAATTGATACTAATGGGCTAACTAGCGTGCCTAAGGTGCAATGAGCAAAAAAAAAGTGACAAAAAAAACTACGTAATTTTTCGGAAGTTATGATTCCACAAACCAAATCACAAATTTAATCATTATAAAAGTTCAATTTATACAACTGAAACATTAACCCTAACACTCATCATCATCATCGTCCTCTTCGACCATACTGCCAGGTTCGATACCTAACACTTTATAATGGTTTCTCTTGTCATGATCAGTCATCTTATTACACAACGCACACTTTCGCAATTTTTTTTGACCCGTTGCTTCTTCAATCGGATTCTTCATGCGTATTGCTCGTTTTCGCCCTTTTGTTTGAGAAATAATCGGATCAAAAATGTCGTCCTCCTCACCTTGCAGGCTAGTGCCGTCAATGACTGGCTGTGAAGCTCGATTGAGCGGTCTGTCTCTTCTTTCTGGTAATGCCGCCCTAAACTGTGCAAGGTTAGCCTTATCCCGTGCGGCTGCTTCAACTTGATACCTGTACCCATCGAATGTTGACGCTGCATCCAATGATAAACCGTGCATGATGTTACAAAGGTGATTATATCGCAGCGTCTCAGATTGCTCGAAATCAACTGAAACATTGGGCACGTAAGGAATGTGACCGTGGACTCTATTGGCTTCCTTCGTCCACCGTTCCAAGATATACTGTGGAGGGATTTCATGAGCATTCTTGGCGCTAAAAACCCTCAACGCGTGTCGACAAAGTATACCTTTATGCTCAAACAGTTGACAGTTGCAATTAACCAACCCGGTGTCCTTACAAACTGCAACGGTAAAATGTCTTCTGCTCCTCGGAGCCGACGAAGAGCACGGATTGGCGAAATTCGTCACATTTGTCAAAGCATAAACCTTGAGATCTCTGGTGGAATACTCGTGCAACTTTGTCATGCTATATTGATTCGACTTTAGTAGTTCCTCTTGAAACTGTCTAAACATTTCCTTGGTATAGACTTGAGCCGCATGAGCCTCCAAAGGTGAAAAGACTACTATGGCTCTTTCTTTGTAAACTGTAGCCGCGTCGGCTTCTCTCTCAAGGAAAAATTGCCTGTCAAGAGCTTTCTGCATCTCTAGTACGAACTCTTGTATACTTGAAGAATGGCCTACGTACCCATCAAAGAATGCATTCATACCTTCGCTTCTCGAGGTCGTAGTCATTCCGGCTGCAAAAAACTTCTTGGTGTAGGCACCGACCCACTGTGTCTTGATCTCATACAACGATTGTAACCATTCATGATTGTGCAAATAGTAGTCATCCATTAACTTGGCCCACCTCTCCTCGAACACGTCTACCGTCAACGATTTCTTCACACATGTATTAAAGTCAGTCTTGAATGTCGGATGGTTTGCATATACATTGTGAAGCCGTTCGGGATATTTGTTGCTTATGTGCCATGTGCACAGGCCATGGTGAGTATCTGGAAGGACCTTAGCGATTGCATTTTTCATTGCCAGATCTTGGTCGGTGATGATGGTCTTTGGAGGAATATGATACATTGCTTTAAGCCACGTTTCAAATAACCACGTAAATGACTCCTCCGTCTCATCCCTAAGCAGGGCAAAGCCAAACAAGATTGACTGATAGTGGTGGTTCACCCCGGTGAACGGAGCAAAAGGCATAGAGTACTTATTTGTGCGGTATGTGGTGTCAAACGTCACAACATCCCCAAAATTTTGGTAAGCAGCTCTAGAACGGGCATCCGCCCAAAATATAGTACTAATGCGGTTCTCATCATCCAGTTGGAGACTATAGAAAAAGCCAGAATTCTCACTCTGAAGGTGCCTAAAGATATCAAGTGTAGCTTGAGAATCACTCTTACCGAAAGACTCTCTCCTCTGAACACGAAGTTCATTTCGAAGGTCTACTTCGTTGAAACTCAACTTGTCAATCCCCCCAGCCTGGCTTGAGAAAACCCCCATCATTCTAGAAGGTGGAATTTTAGCCTCGGCCATTGTAAATATCAGTTGTCTGTGTGCCGCGCTTATTTCTCGGTGTTGATGAATTTGACTAATCTTACTAGGGGTCATCAACTGATGATTATGGCTCAACTCCACTCCTGTCACAACCCAATGGCTTTCATTTCTCCGGTGTACTGCATACACATGGGCCTTGCAGCCGGTACCCGGAAATGTGTCCCGTTTTCTTTGTCTTGTTGGCCCTTCGTCACTGACCTGAACAACCGGGGGTACATACGGTGCTCCTCTATGACACTCAAATAGTCTTCCACAAATTTGATCTGTATTCGCCCGTTTTCTACTCGTCTTAATTCTAATACCGAAACCTATCGTTTTCGAATATGCTCTATAGTATGCTTCAACTTCGTCCAGTGTTTGAAAAACTTGACCCAAGTAAGGTGGATCAGAACCTTCACAAAAAGTATTTCCTCCAGTTGCATCCATATTGATACTGAAATCTAAAAAATAAAAATGTATATCATTCTCAACAAGTCATAGAATTAAATAAAATAAAAATAAAAATTATTTCCTTCAGTTGTGTTACAATGTTCAATCACCAAAATACCCCCGGTGAGCGACAAATTATCGAAATGCCCCCGGGGGTTCATTATCACCCTAACGCCCCAAACCAGCTTCAAAACAACCTTTCAGGTGTTTTACTTACACTTCTGGACTAAAAAGTCCTTTGAAAAACTTAACACCGTAAAATTACCAAAATACCCCTCTCGGGTTGGCAATTTACCAAAATACCCCCTGGCATCAGAAAATCTCAAAAGTGCTTTGAAATGCTATTTTAAGCTTCCCGAATTCATTCTTGATCTAAAAAGTATTTTACGGACTTTTCGCCAAAAAATCCCGAATCGGTGTCCGGATCGAGCGCGTAAAAGCCCGTTCGGCCAAAAAATTAGCCAACGACTTTGGAATGGCCCGAATTCCTGAGGAATGGAACTCCCCAACATCCTAGGGTTCTCATAAAAGTTTCGCGCTAAATCGCTCTAGCTTGATATTTTAAATTACACTGCAAAATTACAAGGTTCCCCGTATCAGTTAACCCCTTTTTAGTCTTTGGAAAAATCTGAAATTTTCCCTTGATATAGATCTTTTAAAAATAACTAGGGTCTCTTTTTTGTACTTTGGCAAAATCTAGCTCTAGTTATTTTTTATAAATTTGTGAAAAACTGTCTAATTAAGTTTTCACCTTTAGCGACAATTACGTTTCGTATTCACATTAAACAAACATAGTGTTACACCTTAGGAACACACATGGTGTTAAAAATTATTTCCTTCATTGACTGTAAAATTTTACAATGTTCAATTACCAAAATACCCCAGGTGAGCGGCAAATTACCGAAATGCCCTCGGGGGTTCATTATCGCCCTAACGCCCCAACCAGCTTCAAAACAACCTTTCAGGTGTTTGACTTACACTTCTGGACTAAAAAGTCCTTTGAAAACCTTAATACCGTAAAATTACCAAAATACCCCTCTCGGGGTGGCAATTTACCAAAATGCCCCCTGGCATCAGAAAATCTCAAAAGTGCTTTGAAATGCTATTTTAAGCTTCCTGAATTTATTCTTGATCTAAAAAGTATTTTACGGACTTTTCGCCAAAAAATTCCGACCCGGTGTCCGGATCGAGCGCGTAAAAGCTTTCGGCCAAAAAATAGCCAACGACTTCAGAATGGCCCGAATTCCTAGGAAATGGAACTTCCCAACATCCTAGGGTTCTCATAAAAGTTTCGCGCGAAATCGCTCTAGTTTGATATTTTAAATTACACTGCAAAATTACAAGGTTTCCTGTATCAGTTAACCCCTTTCCAGTCTTTGGAAAAATCTGAAATTTTTCTTTGATATAGATATTTTAAAAATAACTAGGGTCTCTTTTTTACACTTTGGCAAAATGTAGCTCTAGCTATTTTTTATAAATTTGTGAAAAACTGTCAAAAATACGAATTTTAGACTATGATAAGAACAATTTAAGCATAACACAATTTAAACAATCCATTGGTAAGAACAATTTGAAATTAACATTGAATTATAAGAAAATTCAAATTACTTACTTGTTTTGACTTGATATATTTAAAGAAAAATCCACCGATCTTCTAGCGTAAAATTTTTTGTTTGTATTGTTGTGGAGATTATGTAGGTGAGATATGGAGTTAGAAGACAGTCGGTAAAGATGATGGAGAGTGGAAGAAAGGGTTCGGGGAGAAGGGATTATAAAGAGAGAAAAGTGAGGGAGAGAGATGAAAGAAGACAGAGAAAAAAAAAGTCCGTGAGTGAGCAGTAGTCAAAGGCTGTGAAAGAAAAAAAATGGCAGAAGACTTTGCGTCCAAAGCTTTAGGGGGGAGGACACCACGTGGCATCACGGAGGGGGAAGGGGTGGGGCCATGGGGGGAGGGGGCACCACGTGGGGGGGGGAGGGGGGGCAGGGGGAAGGACATGGGGGGAAGGACATGAGGGAGGGCGGGGGGAAGGACATGAGGGGGGTGGGGGGAGGGGGGAAATGATTAGCAACCGCAACATGGATAATATCCACTGCTGGGTGTGGATCGGCTCCCATATATATATATATATATATATATATATATGTTGATGACATCATTCTAGCTGGGGATGGCACAGCGTAGATGGAGAGGTGGAAGCAATGCTTAGTCTCTGAATTTGAAATTAAAGACTTGGGATCACTGAAGTTTTTTCTCGAAACAGAGATAGCTCGATTGAAGAAAGCGATTGTACTTTCATAAAGGAAGTAAGTGATTGATCTATTTAAAGAGACTGGTATGAGTGGGTGTCGTCCTGCAGAAACACCAACTGATTCGAACCAGAAACTTGGAGACAACAAGGGAGATTCCATAGATACATATTCGGTACCAGAAACTAGTAGGGAAGCTGATTTACCTATCACATACACGGCTAGACATTGCATTTGCCGCAAGTCTAGTAAGCTGATTCATGCATATTTATGATGAAGTGCATCTTGAAGTAGTCTAATACATCGTGTGATATTTAGAAAGGTCTTCAGGAAAATGGCTATTCTTTAGAAAGGAAGAATAACGAAATCTTGAAGCATACACAAATGTAGACTGGGCAGGATCAATTACATATTAGAAGTCGACATCGGGTTACTGCACTTCTGTATTGGGAAGCCTAGTAACATGGAGAAACAAGAAACAAAGTGTGGTAGCTCATAGTAGTGCTAAGGTAGAATATAGATTGTTGGATCATGGGATTTGTGAGACGATGTGACTAAACTGAGTGTTTGAAGGACTAAGAAGACCTGTCACCATGCCGATGAAGTTGTATTGTGACAATAAGGCAGCCATTAACATCACACACAATCCGGTTCAACATGACAGAACAAAGCATGTTGAGATTGACAGGCCTTCATAAAAGAGAAAATTAAAGCAACAATTAGTTGTATGCCATTTATTTCGACATCCCAACAAGTTGCATATATTCTCACAAAGGGACTGTTTAGGCCTAACTATGAGTTTCTTATTAGCAAGTTCTGCAAGACAGATATCTATGCACAAACTTGAGGGGGAGTATCATATTCTGAGGAAGATCAAGTTATTGACCTGGATGGTTTGCAAAATCCTGTTAAGTCAATGATTCGGTTCTGGTTTTATTAGGAAATAAAAGTAGTTTGTTATTATTCTGTAATTTTTTTTATTTTCAAATAAAGGAGATCCCTTGAAGTAAGGGATTCGATTATGCCTAGTTTTGAGGGATTTCATAGCTTATTTGGTTGTATGAATTTCATATAAAGGCTGTATAACTTATTTGGGATAATGCAATGGAGAATGAGTTCAATTACTCCTTTCTTTTTCTTCTCTAGAACACCAGACATTGAAAGTTTGTTGAGTTATAACTTCTGTGAGCTATGAAATCACGCATAGTAAAGGCTGTTGGTTGGCAAGAGTTCCTGTCGGGGAGTGACTCTCGGACAATTTTTTTTAATGTGCTTGGGAAACAAGAAGGAGGGGGGGGGCTCTAATACATACAGAACAATAGAGAGCTAAAGCCGGAGTTACCGAATGAGTATTGAGCATAATATCTCACACGCTTTGTGTTAAGCATAATATCTCACATGCCTTGTGGCACGTGGGTTTTGTGTCTATTATTCATTCATGCAGTATCGCACGTGCTGGCTCACATGCTATTCTCATTGGGCTGTACACTACGATAATTATTAAATGGTACTTTATAAAATCGTCAAATACAAAGGAAACCTAGTGCATAAGGCTCTTTCCGTTGTGAGGCCTTAGTGGGGTTAAATTAGAAAAAGAGCTTAATTCTCTCTTGGTGATTATATCTTTGGAGTTCTATTTGGTATGCCTAGACATATGCGTTGCTTTACTGCAAGCTTGCACCTTTTCCTAGTTCTAAACGGCCCAAAAACAGAAGCAAAGGATCAAAACGCGAATGACATACATCTATTGTCATATAGACCAAGAAAGTAAAGTACTTGAACTGGCAATACAGGAATAAAAAGGCACTTTGCCCTAATTAACAGAGCACTACCTTTAATAAAGCAAGAGCGTATGTATGAGTAAAAGCCAAGTAACCCTTAGAACGGAAAAAAAGCAAGGGAAGGTAAAAAAGATTTTTTTTCAATGAAGAATTGCAAACGAAACTTCCGAATCTTATATTTTGAGCTTGTGAAGGAAAGAATGAGTGATCAGTAGACTAGATATAATGATTGTACATCTGATGAGTGTTGCACACAGTTTCTTTTTTAGGACTTTGAGTTGGTGAGATCAACGAGAATGAAAATATTTGAGGGATCAATCTGTGTAAAACTTGCTGCCTTTCTCGCATTAGGATCCTGGAGTTCCATGGCGGCATCAAGTACAAGTCTCCCACCAAAAGAAAAGGTAATCAGGTCATTTTCGATTTCTTAACCATATTTTTCAGATAGATACTTTTGTATTGATTAAAAAAAAAAGAAAAAACTTTGGAAGGAGTGATGAATTGAAGAAGCTGGAGAAGTTAAAATGTAGGTGAGCATGCTTGCTCTCAGTATATCATCGTCTTTGACGCCAAATTTTCTCATTGTGATCTCAGTATATAACTTTAGTATGTAAATGGTTATTGATGGTAAAAATGAAAATGCTATCGCTGCGCTTAATCATACACGACTGCTTTGCATCTTATTATTTGGGTCTAAAAAGCATCTTGCACTACAACAAAAAGATCATTTTTGACGAAATTTTAGCGACGGACAGAATTTCGTTGCTAAAGGCTTTTTAGCGAAGGAAAAGTCCGTCGCTAAATATCTTTACCAACAGAGGAGCCATTCGGTAAAGAGATTTAGCGACAGACTTTTACCGACACAAAAATCCGTTGGTAATTCTCATTTTTTTAATTTTTATGGCTCATGAATTTTTTTTTCCAATTTTTTTAGCGATGGGTGATCAACGACGGACAATATTCCTTCACTAAAAGTATTTTTAAAATTTTCATTAATAACCTTTATCGACGGTAATAATCCGTTGATAAAAGTCATTAAAATTAGAGAAACCCTACCATTATTTATGTTCTCCTTGGAGCTCACCCTTCCCCCTCCTCTCTCTCTCTCTGCCTCTTGATCTCTCTCACCCTTCCAGCTTTGAAGCCCACCTCTGCCGCCCACCTCCCATGGCACCCATCTTCAAAGCCACCAACCCCTACCCCTGCTGCCGCTGTTAGGGGTGGACCACACTGGATCTCTACGACTTCAGAACCCACGCACGATGCACTCTCGTCTCTCTTCGGTCTTTGCAACTTGCGACTCTCACTATCTCTCTTGAGTCTAGACTCCGGACTCCACCGGTCAGTGGCGGCGACCATTCCTCAGCTCTATATCTCGAGTCTCGCCGACGGTAAGTGCTCATCTCCTTCTCAATCTTGTTCTCTCTTTAATTTCTCCTCCTTCCATTGATGACTTTTCTATTCTTCAGTAGTTCAATTCTTGTTCTTTTTCTAGAATAGATTTGTTAGATTTTTGTTTTCTTGTTCTTCTAATGGACTAATTGATTGTTAATTTGTTTTTTATTAGGGTTTTAAAGTTTAGGGATTTCAATTAGTGTTAGAATTAAGGGTGTTATACAAAATTACTTTAATTAGGGTTTTAGAATTAGGTTTGACAAGCGAACAATGACATGGACTTTAGCACTGAGTACATCAATAGCAGTTGTGCTTTTACTTGAACAATATTCAAAAGGAACCAAAAGCTATAAAGCGTGACAAGAATAATGAATGAAATTTTTAGCTATTTTGGCTTGGCAAATTAATTAAATAGTCATGCAATCTCTTCTTTTCGAGTTAATCTTTGTTTATGCATATATTTTGAAGTTGCCATTTTATGAAGTGTTTCAATGAACTGTGATTTTCTTAAATGTACACTGGAGTAATGTGTTTGTACATATATCTTGTAGGAAGAAAAGTGTCAACTGCATGTTTTATCACTTAATGGTTAATGTTGATCCTAAAATATCATTCTGGATTTTATCCAACTTATTTTACGAATAAACATGCCTATTAGAGTTCCCTTTGGTTTAGGTTTTTGTTCTTTCTGCTCCTTGAATAACATTAAACTAAAAGAACATCTTATATATGCTCCTTGAATAACATTAAACTAAAAGAACATCTTATATATGTAGATTGATGTGGATATTGGCTCATCATCAGTCGCAAGGAGTGTGAGTGGACTTGTCCTTGGATACGTAACAAGCATTATTGACCTTGCAATCTTAGTAGAGGTCTGTCTATTGTCATCTTTCTTTCCTGGTATTTTATTCTCGTTTCAATGTTCTTGTTGCATTTGGTCAAGATTTGCATGTTATTAAGCCTTTAATTGCCAAGGCTTAAATTGCTACTCATTGGGTACATGAAAGAGAGGGGGGGGGGGGGGGGCATTATCCACATTTTTCTTGATAAGTTATCCATAACATTTCATTGTCAGGTGCTTACATTAAATTAGTTAAAAACAATAAGCAAATTGCTGAAAACAATAAGAAAATCACAACTTGATGAACTTTTTAAAGGAATTCAGTCTTTTAACCAACCTTGTTGATCTCAACATAAGCCACAATTCAGGGCAAGTATTACATGATATGCGATTCACGTGTTTGGGCAGTCTCTTCAGCTATTAATGATATAACATTCACATGTTTTAGGCACTTATATTTAGAATATGTGCCTGAGGTAAGTTTTGTGAGCCATACTAACAAGTTCCTTCGGCTCTATAAGCACTTGAGGATTAGTTATTTGTCATCTTCCAGGTTCTTTAGTAAAAATCTTTGATGATTGTGTAATTTATGACGTTAGCAACTGATGCTCCTTTGTACAATTGATGCTCCTTTTCATGTTGTGATAGATAAAGAGAAACAAGTAACAACTCTGGACAGAGAGATATTGTCCAGGCTTCGGAGCAAGGATCTTGATTTACATTTTTTTAGTTTCAACGAAACTTGTTATTTTGTTTTTTGGATTTGTACAATGTCATCTACTGTATTTAGTGAACATGTAATTTGTTGTATCAAGTATTAGTTGGTGGTGTATATGATTTCAATTTTATTCGTATTATTTGAACTTTGATAAAGGATGAGTCTTAGTTTAAAGAGTTAAATTGTTGTTGGGTTGGTTGGTTAGGATTAATTATTTGAAGCAGGTTTGAATTTATAAAAAATAATAAAAAAAACAAAGTAACATTTTTTTAGCTTTTTAGCGACGGAATTCCGTCGCTAAAAGTCCTACATATCAATAAACGTTTTGGAGAAACATTTTTAACGACAAAACTAACATTCCTAAAGACTTTGCAATGTACTTTTAGAGACATAAGTTTTTTTAATTTTTTTGAAAAAAATTCACAAAATAGTCAAAATATCTTTAGCTATGGAAATTACATTGCTAAAAGTAATCAATTCCGTTGGTAAAAATTGAATTTTTCTAGACGGACAACCAAATTCCGTCGCTAATCTTTTAGCGACGGGGTTTTCACCAACACACTTTTAGTGATGGACAGTCCGTCGTTAAAAGTCTTTACTAACAGAATACCCATTTTTAGCGACGGAAAATTTCGTCGATAAAAGTTCTTTTTGTTGTAGTGAAGTATCACGAAGAGTTCCATTGCAAGAGTGTCATGGGCCCACGACCCTACTTTGTTGGATGCAACTTTTCCACCTCCTTAATCACCACATATACTGTCCGACTGATGGTTGAAACACCCCGAGTTCCTTTCCATCCAGAGGCACCTCAATCTAGTTTTGATAGATCGACTTTATACTGCAGCATAGCATATTTTACATCAGTGTTCTCCAGGTTCCATATTCTTGCATGGAACAATTTGACAAAAATGGTATCAATTGTTGTAGCACTATATATACACCGAAAAAATAATTCTATGGGCTAAAATGAAGCTGTAAAAGATGGAAATCCTATAACTATGCCCAAAACTTAAGCTATACAAGAAGGAAGGAAAATAGATCATGGTATTTGTTAAGGGCTGTCAAGACTCTAAAGTTAAGCACTGATTTAACACGTGCGTAATCTTGATTAATACTCTCCCTCAGGTTGGATCATGGAGATTTCGAATGCCCAACTGCCGCAAAGATAATGAAACTGGTGATGCCCAAGTGCCTTAGTGAAGATGTCGACAACCTGCTGTGCTGTGCGAACATGTGCGGTACTAATGTTGCCGGCACGTAGCTACTCTTTAACATAGTGACAGTCAATCTCAATGTGCTTGGTCCTTTCATGAAAGACCGGGTTCTAAGCAATATGTAATGTCGCTTGATTGTCACAAAAGAGTCTCATGGGACGATCATGGTGAACGCCAAAAGAGAGAAGAAAGGATTTGAGCCAAGTGAGCTCGCGAGTGGTTACCGCCATCGAACGGTATTCTGCCTCAGCAGATGATCAAGAAACTATCTACTGTTTCTTGGTACGCCATGAAATGGGGGATTTTCCCAAGGAAATAAAATATCTGGTAACGGAACGCTGGGTGAGTGGGCAGCTGGTCCAATCCGAGTCACAAAAGGTATAGATCTGAAGAGGACTATCAGCCGGCAAAAATAAGCCTTTGCCTGGGGCGGCTTTGAGATACTGTAAGACCCGAAGTGCGGCATCCCAATGTTGGGAACGAGGAGACTGCATGAACTGGGACAAGACATGGACTGCATAGCAAATGTCAGGCCTAGTGATGGTGAGGTAGACAATGTGACCAATGAGTCGTTGATATGGTCCTGGGTCGGAGAGGAGAAGACCGTTAGCAACAGCAAGACCGTGGCTCTGTTCCATTTGGACACAGATAAATCAGATTCAGAGAGGATATCCAGTGCATATTTGTGCTGAGAGAGAAAGAGGCCACGCGGTCCATGTGATGCTTCGATGCCCAAAAAATAATTGAGAGGCCCGAGGTCTTTGAGCTTCAAGCAGTCGTTAAAATACTGTTTGAACTAAGAACAGGCGATGCTATTATTCCTAGTGTATGATCGGCATAGGACTGAAGAAAGCCATACGAACGTAGGGTAGTGGAGAGCTTTGCAAACCAGTTACGGGGTGACTGTCGTAAACCATAGAGAGATTTGCACAAACGGAGAACCTTATTTGGGCTAGAAGGAGAGAACTCCGAAGGTGGCTGTATATATACTTCTTCATGGAGATCACCATGCCAAAAGGCAATATTTATCTCCATTTGATAAAGCTCCCAATTTTTAATAATGGCGAGTACTAAGAATATCCAGACGCTCACTATTTTGGCAACTGGGGCATAAGTCTCAGTATAGTCAAGTCCCTCAACTTGAGTATCCCCTCGAACTACAACTCGGGCCTTGTATCTATCAATATACCCGTCAGAGTTGAATTTAATTTTGTACACCCATTTTGAGCCAATGGGCTTCTTGCCAGGAGGTAAGGCTTCAATAGTCTAGGTACCAAAATGCATCTAAAAATTAAGTGTGCGCAGCTAAAAATGACTTATAAGATACAAAATTAGGCAAAGGATACCTGGGACCGCTAGAGCCATTGGTGGGTGTTGAAGATGCAGGGGGAAAGAAAGCAGTGTGACATACATAGTCCTTGAGAACAAAAGAAGCTTTCTTTTGTCGCTTTCCACCACTAAGAGTGGAAGACAGAGAAGTAGGAGAGCTCGGTGGAGAAGCCGAAGAGGAGATCTCGAGGTTAGGACCCGCATTGATACCCGACGGACCAGGGGAAAGAGTGGTAGCCGGTGAGGGTGTTGGATCTTCCCTTGTCGTTAGTGGTGTGTCTCCCCTTATCACTAGAGGGGATGCCATAGGATGTTCGGCACAGTCCCATGCTGGGCAGAAAGTGGTGGTCGCGGGTGTAGGAAAAAGGCCGAAAGGTGTGGTAAATGGGAAGACGGTTTCCTCAAACTTCACATCCTGGGAGAAGAATACTTGATTAGTTTCAAGATCATATACCCGCCGACCTTTCTTGCCAGGGGGATACCCAAGAAAAACACAGCGTGTACTTCTAGGTGCAAATTTTTCTATGGATTTTGTGTGAGCATAACAAAGACACCAAAGACCCGAAGATGGGAATATGATGGGACCTTTTGGAAGATGAATTCATGGGGTGTTTTGTGTTTGAGAATGGCTGAAGGAGTATGGTTTATGAGGTGAGCAGCGGTAAGTACACATTCCCCCCAAAACTCAATAGGTAGGTTGGCTTGAAAACGTAGGGCTCGGACGACCTCTAGAATATGACGGTGTTTCCTCTCAACTCTCCCATTTTGTTTGGGTGTATGGACCATAGAGGTTTGGTGTAATATACCGTGATCATTATAGATTTGGGTCATGGGCTGGGAATCAAATTCATGGCCGTTATCGCTCTGAATTATTTTGACAAGTTTGCCAAATTGGGTATGGACCATATTGCAGAAGTTTTGAAGCAAGGTACTGGTCTGACCCTTATCATGCATGAAATAAACCCAGACAGCCCTACTATAGTCATCCACAATTGTCAAAAAATATTTTACACCAAAAATAGTGCTTACCCGATAGGGGCCCCAAATGTCATAATGTATCAATCCAAAAATATCCATAGCACGACTAGTACTACTAGGAAAAACAGTTTGAGTGTGCTTTACACGACAACACACATCACAAATAGTTTTAAAGGAAGGGGAAACAACTAAAACTATAAGAAGATGAAAGAGAGGCTAATTGGAGGGATGCCCCATGCGCCGATGCCAAAGCTCGTAGGACTCAGAATCAGAGACGGTGACCACTGTAGCAGTAAAAAGTGGCTGAAACACGAACAACCCCTGATGCATCTTACCCACTCCAATCGTGCTCTTCAAAGTGTGGTCTTGCAATACACATATATCATGGGAGAAAGCCACAAAGTAGTTAGCATCAGTAGCTAAACATGAGACATAAATAAGATTAACTGCCAAGTTTGGCACATAGAGCACATGGCGAAGAGTGATTCCGTCTGCCAAGGAGACACTACCTGCTTTGATGGCATTAGTCTGAAGACCGTCCGGTAACCCTACCGGAGAAGGTGGAATATCCCAAATACTTGAAAAGAAATTCAAGTTCCCCATCATATGGTGGGAGGCACCGCTATCAATCAACCAAGTATGTGAAGTAGGCAGAGATTTACCTACAAGAGAGTCTGTACCCGATGAAGAGGATTCTGGAAAAGTGATGAGGTGTTGCATCTGCTCGGGTGTCAGGCCCGGAAGAGCGAAAGTGGCGGCGGCTTGTGCCTGACCAAGAGAAGGGCTACTATTCTGTGTCACAGCGGTAGAGGCCTGGAGTGGGCCAAATGAGGTGTTGATTGTGTTCTATGACATGGCAGGCGATCCATGACCCCTCCCCCGCTCTTACCGGGCAGAGCAATACCAAGGTGGCGAAAATATTTCTGTTGTGTGTGACCCACCCGATGACAAAACGTGCACCATTTGGGGCATGAAAACCAACTGTCAGGGCAGTGTCACGGCTATCAATGATGCCTCGATGAGACTCTTCCTGCATGACCATGGCATAGACTCTGTCTATGTTGGGAAATGGGTCCATGTTTATGATCTGAGTACGCAAAGTAGTGTACTTGTCGTCGAGGCCTATGAGAAATTGGTAGGTTTGTAAGTCTTGATACCAATTCATTTTTTCAGTACCTTTGAGACACCCACACGACTCCAAAGTCAACAATTCATCCCACATCCCAAGCAATTTTTTGTAATAGGTCATGACAGAGGCCCTTCCATGTGTAGTCGTAGACGCATCAGACCACAATTTATAGATCTTAGGTCTATTGGGTATTGAGTATCGGGTTTTCAAGGAATGTTAGATTAATTTGGCCTCATTAAGTCGTGACAAGTGGCACGTATAGGGGGATCTACTGAGTTTCAAATCCAAGAACATAACATGGAGTTGTCAATATCCCAAGCTAGAAAATCTTCAGACTTAGGGTCTGGTTTTGTAATTCTTCCATCAATAAAAGCAAGCTTATTATGTGATTTTAGAGTCAGAATAGTCGATTGTTCCCAGGCAACATAATTGTCTCCTTTCAAGGTATCCTTAGTAAGGGAATTACCTGAGTTTGCTTGACTGGACAAGTAATATTCTGAAGTTGGATCAAGGTGCTTAGGCTTGGAGGTTTCTACGTCCTTGGCCATTTCGATGAAGATGGAAACACACCGCTCCTTGATTACGGGTCTGATTGAATGTGTCGACAGTGATTTTCGAGAGAGAAGAGGTGTTGTCGGATTGCTTACACACCAGCAGAGAAGGATACGGGACCTAAGAGTCCGATGAAGCAAAGGCCGGTTCTATGGGCTACAGGCTGGAATTTGACGCAACCGAGTGACAGTGGTTCGGGAAGGATGAACGCCGGACGAGGAGAGAAAAAAAAGAAGAAAAGGGGGCTAAGCGAAAATATTAGTCTTTGATACCATGACAAAAGCGGTATCAATTGTTGTATTGTATCTCAATTGTTGTAGCACTATATATACACCGAAGAAATAATTCTATGGGATAAAATGAAGCTGTAAAAGATGGAAATCCTATAACAATGCCCAAAACTTAAGCTATACAAGAAGGAAGGGAAATAGATCATGGCATTTGTTTTGGGCTGTCAAGACTTTAAAGTTAAGCATTTATTTAACACATGCATGGCATTTGTTATGGGCTTTCAAGATTATAAAGTTAAGCACTTATTTAACATGTGCATAATCCCGGTTGATACAATTATTCCACACCTGATTAGAGGACATCCAACCGAATAAGGATGATCCCTGAACTCCCCTCCAGATCTAAATAACAAACATAGGTGCATGAAGCTCTCTCCCCGAATGTCAGAGGGAGAGAGCTTTGTACTCAATCTATTCCTGCAAGCCAGCCATAAATAAAAGACACTCGAGAATTTGTTGTCTTTTCACCACACTAATGAATACCTTACGACCTCAGGGAATGCTTCGCAAGCGGAAGCAACAACATAATCACCCTGTTTAAACGGGAGTTAAAGATTCTGTCTTACGTATCAGTGTCTGGAATCACCTCTTGTAAATCTCAATGATTGCTAAAAGATCAGTAAAGCAACTCTCTCTATAGAGCTGCTAGTTGCATCATAGATGCGTAGAAGCTCGCTCCCCGAATGTAAGAGGGCAAAAAGGATTCCAGTTGTAGACAGAAAGCTCACTACAAGAAAATACATCTGTTGCGATGGACTTTTAGCGATGGATGCAATTCCATCGCTAAAAGTCATTTAATCAACGGAATAAACCCTCAATAAAAGTCCGTCATTAAAACCTTTTATCGACGGAACATTTTGTTGCAAAAGGTATTTGCTGACGAAATTCTACCGACAGAGTTTTGACGATGGGCCATCCGTCGCTAATTTTTTTTTATTTATAATTTTTGATGTTTTTAAAAAAAATTTAGGCGACAAAATTTTACTGTCGCTAAACGTTCCGTCGATAAAATGCAATTTTTGCCGACGGGTTTTTAGCAACGGACAAATTCCGTCGCTAAAAACCTATCTTATATCGCACAGATCCCCTTTTCTTTCTTCCCCATTTCTCTCTCTTATTTCTCACCCAATCAACGACAATCTCACCTCTGGCGACCACCCTCTACGACGACCTACGGCGACCCACCTCTAGTGAGACCCCCGTCGTCCCCCTATGCCGCCCCCTACGCCGCCCCCTGTGAGTTTTTCCATTGCCGTCACCTGCCGTAATTCCGTCCACCTCTTGTAGCTACTGGTTGCCTGCATTCTGCCGTTTTCTTCAAATTCAAGTAAGCTTCTCACGTTGTATGTAGATTGTTATATGTAGATTGTTCTTTGGTAATTCCTCGACCTTTGTTTGGTAGTATCCACTATTCCAAGAATGTGCTTGTATATTTGTCTTCTGTAGCATTTGCATCCTTATAATTTCTTTTTTGTCTGTGCAATTTGTGGTATATTAATGTTCAACAAGTTCAGTGTTGCGAATCCCTGTAGCAGCGTTTTCCAGTATCAATTTCCATGGCTCTATTTCTTTGAATTGATAAAATCAGAAAATGATATATGGATAATCAAATGACGGCACCCTATTTACCGTTGAAGTAAGAAATGATATTTGTGAAACAAAGTTTCTAAACAATCTTAATCTTATCTAAATCCGATAAGCGTCAATGAATCAGGGAGATGATGTTATAACGATAATTCGCTTGCATTGTAAGGTAAACTGTGGTTTAGCAAGTGACTATGTTGACGTACTAAATGATATTCAGATTCTTAATTGATAGAATACCCAATAAAAAGTATATTTACAGACATAATCTCTTCTGTCGATAAATTTAACTAATTGAACCCCTACTTGAATCCTAAATTAAATGCCCTAATCCAATTGAATCCTAAATTGAACTAATTGAACCCCCTAATTGAACCTTCAATTGAATGCTCCAATTCAACCGAACCCTAAATTGAACTAATAGAACCTCCTAATTGAACCCTAAATTGAACTTATTGAACCCCCTAATTGAACCCTAAATTGAATGCTCCAATTCAACCGACCACTAAATTGAACCATAAATTGAACCCTAATTAAACCCTAAATTGAACTAATTGAACCCCCTAATTGAACCCTAAATTGAATGTCCCGATTCAACCGAACCCTAAATTGAACTTATAGAACCCCCCTAATTGAACCATAAATTGAAGTAATTAAACCCTAATTAAACCCAAAATTGAATGCCTTAATCGAATCGAACCCTAAATTAAACTAATTGAACCCTTAATTGAATGTCCTAATCCAACTGAACCCAAAATTGAACTTATTGAACCCTCATATTGAACTCTAAATTGAATGCTCCAATTCAACCGACCACTAAATTGAACTAATTGAACCCTAAATTGAATGCCCTAATCAAATTGAATCCTTAATTAAACTAATTGAACCCTAAATTGAATGCCCTAATCCAATAAAATCCTAAATTGAGATATTGAGATTGTTGACGGAGGATGGGACCAAATTAGATTGAACGTGTGATTTTTATTAAATTTTATTGCATTGAGAATTGAGATTGTTGACGGAGGATGGGACCTAATTGGATTGAATGTGTGATTTTTATTGCATTGAGCATTTGAGAAATAAGAATTGAGAATTGAGATTGTTGACGGAGGATGAGACCCAATTAGATTGAATGTGTGATTTTTATTAAATTTTATTGCATTGAGAATTGAGATTGTTAACGGAGGATGAGACCCAATTGGATTGAGATCCCCGTTAAGTAGCAGGGACACGGACACCGCGTCAGATCGACGCCGACACCAAAACAACATATTTTGGCTTTATACTTGTGGACACCTCTTCAGTAGGTGTCCGACACCACTTCAATGGGTGTATGCCACAAGGAGCAAATTTGTAGCATATAGAGAACCGTAATATCCTAACCTGGCTGGCTTTTAGCCGACGAGCCCAACAGCTTCAAAGCGCCGCTAGCGGGGTCACCTAATCAAATAAGACCCTACTCGTTAGTCACTGACCATCATAATACAAAATTATTTTATTTTTATTTATCAGCTATTACCGTGTTCTATAGCGGTCGGTTACTCCGACCCAACAATTAGGTCTTTAACCTAGCCGAGCACTGCACTAGTGCTGACACCCTTTAGTTAGGGCTTTTAATCCCATTCTCCGCATCTCCTTATTCTAGAATTCTCAATTAAGGCATTCACCGAAGTTCGGAGTTCACTTGGTAAAATTACCAAAATACTCCCTGTCTAGTGGCAAATTACCAAAATGCCCCCGGGGTCCACTATCGCTCCCATCACCTCAAATCAACTTCAGAACAACCTTACAAGTGTTTTACCACCCTTTCCAGACTAAAATTCGTTCGAAAAACTCGATCGATAAAATTACCAAAATACCCCATCCAGTGGCAATTTACTAAAACGCCCCCACGAGGGTTCTTGGCACCAAACAAATCTTAAAAATACTTAAAAACATTATTTTTAGAAAATTTTTGTCAGAAAATCCCGGACCGGTGTTCGGACCGAGACTTAAAAGCCCATTTGGCAAAATAGTAAACAACCTCAGAATGGCCCAAAATATTGGGAAAAGAAACTTCTTAACATCTAAGGTCCCCATAAAATTTTCGCCCCAAATCGAGCTCGTTTGATGTTTTAAATTACACTATAAAGTTTCACGGTTCCCTGTATCGGTTAACCCCTTTCCAGTCCTCGAAAAAATCTAAAATTTTTCCTTGATGTAGATCTCCTAAAATAACCTAGGGTCTCTTTTTCACACTTTGGCTAAATCTGGCTCTAACTATTTATTAAAATTTATTGAAAAACTGCTTAATTACGTTTCCACCTTTAGCGACCATTACACTTACTGTTCATGATCAACACACTAATTCACCTTTTTCACACACATCAGTCTTCTTTAACCTCACGCCCAAACTCATGCAGCCATGAACACCCCTCCTTTCACCCACAGCTATACCCCTTCTTCCCCATTTCTATACCTAAAACCCGCATCCAACATCACCAACACATTACAACACCTAAAATTTATAACCTAACTCATCTAAAACACACAAAATCACACACGAACACACACCCGAACCACACACACTCAAGAACACCCACCTGCACACACTGAAATCTCTCACCCAATTCACTCTTACACCATGATTTTCCCCCATTACTCCACTGCCTTGAATCCATTTACCCACACAAATTCCTACCTTATGCGCACCACAACGAAACCCACGTACCAAAACACACACACTTGCACACACAGTAGCTCTGCGACTACTTCCCACACCCCCTTACCCATCACCATCTCAAGCACTAGTTTTTGTTTGATTCGGTTGGTACACCCAACACGCACGACCATTCACACTCACCACAACACACCTCTGTTCCCATACAGAAGCTGCTATGCTGTAGCTTCCCTTGCTTCTTTCGCCTGCCTTCCCCATGCTCGAACAACTTAACAAGCTGTCCACAAACCCACATGACTCACGCTATATTAACACACTGAATTTAGATGCGTTAAAAGGGAGAAAAAGAACCTTCAACAGTTGCCCCCAATCCTTTTTCCTTCCTTCCCACGAAGCTGCCCTTTCTCTCTGTTTTTCTGCTTTACCTCTTTACTGTTTCTTCTTCTTTTTTTTGTTTTTGTTACTTTCCATTTTAGAAGTATGACCATTAATTTATTAATATAGTTCACGACTCAGCACGTAAAAGAGAATGAGGTGGTCATTGCTCATGACCTGATTTCTAAAAACTTGACACCTAAATAAAATTTTCCAAAATTGCACAATAGCCCTCCAATTTTCACATTCACAAAATGGCCACGCAAGTTTCAAAAATTGTATTTTTGACCCCTCGATTTTGGAAAATTACAACTTAATCCCAAAATCACCCTAACCCCTCATTCCACTTCCTGACACCTAATTAACGTCAATATGACACTACTTAATATAAATAATTCCCATTAATTTATCAACTTAGCATTAAAATTATTATTATTATTTTTGATACGTTCGGGGTATCACAGACATGAAGAAGATGATGAGGAAACTTGGGTTGAGCTATGAGCAGATAGATGTGTGTAATAATGATTGTGTATTATTCTGGAAAGAGAATAAAGATTTGTCACGGTGTTCAATATGTGATCATTCGAGGTACAAACCGGACAAAGGGAAGAAGAAAAATATTGCATGAAAGATATTGCGATATTTTCGGGTCACACCACGGCTTCAGAGAATGTACTACTCCTCCAATACGGCTGAACATATAAGGGCTCACTATGAGACTCGTAGCAACGATGCCGATGTGCTGACACACCCAGCTGATGGAGAGGCGTGGAAGGAGTTTGACCGCAGACATTCAGTCTTTGCTCAAGAAGTTCAGAATATTAGACTTGGTCTGGCAACCGATGGGTTCAACCCTTTTGGTCAGTCTACCATGCCTTACTCATGTTGGCCTGTTATTATTGTCTCGTACAACCTTCCACTAGGCATGTGCATGAAGAAGCCATACATGTTCTTGTCGTTGCTTATTCTGGGGCCGAAGAGTCCCGACAAGGACATAAATATGTATTTAAGGCCATTGATTGATGAGTTAAAACAGTCATTGAATCATGGAGTCGAAACATATGATGTATCCCTTAAACATTATTTTCAGATGAGGGCTGCTTTGATGTGGACTATACATGATTTCTCAGCATTGGGAATGACGTGTGGCTGGAGCACACATGGGAAGCTAGCATGTCCTGCTTGTATGGGTGTAAAATCCGGTCATAGGTTAAAGCACGGCGGAAAGCCCTCGTGGTTCGGATGTCACCGTAAGCTTTTACCATCGGGCCATCAGTTTCATAGGCAGAAGGATAAATTTGACGGAACAACCGAGCACGAGGTTGTCACATTGGACTACCCATCTGGTGAAGAAGTGCTCTCACACCTGAAGGCACATAATACTGACATACCACACAACAAGAGCGTGCCAAATCAGAAGATTCTAGGGGACGGGAAAAATTTATGTTCCATTTAAAGAAAAAAGTCAACAATAAGGCTCGGGTTGAGGGCTCAATTACGGAGGCTTACGTAAGGAAAGAACTTGTAAACTTTTTTAGTCAATATTTCGGGCCTGATGTCGATACAAGGTTAAATTAACTAGGCCGAAATGACCCCGGATCAAGCACAAATTTGGAAGGACAATTGTCAATATTTCAAGCAGTTAGGTAGTCCGATCGGCCGAACGTATACTCGATGGCTAACGGATGAAGAGTACAGTGCTGTAACAATATATGCCCTTATAAATTATGATGAAGTTTCGGCATTCGTTGAGTAAGTTAATGTCTTAATTCACCTACAATGCTGTACATAATTGAAACTGTGTGATAAGTGAGTCAACTATATTGGTTTGCAGTGAGTTCGATACGGAATCTTTAATCACTGATCCGTTAGACTTGAATCTCATCAAAAATTATAATTTGAACAGTGGTTCAAAAGGCATGTAAGTCTTTAATGAAATTATATTATGTGTGTGGCCAATTAGTATACTGATTTTTTTAAATTTTACCGCTATCTACAATAGGTTCAGTCAATGGATAGACCAGTGGCCTCCTTCTTGAAATTACTAGCTGAAGGCCCTAACAAACAAGCATCCTGTCATGGAGGCTATATCATCAACGGGTTTAGGTTTAACGTAAAAGATGATGACTGAACAAAACAAACCCAAAACAGTGGAGTCTTGGTCAACGGCGACAGTTATGCTGAGAATTGCATGGACTTTTGCGAAGAGCTAGATGAGATTGTTGAGCTAACATATTTGGGTTCCCAAAATATCTTGGTAGTGTTCAAGGTTCGATGTCACATGCAGTAGAGGGATCCGTGTTTGCTCTCAAGGGATTATAGATGTCAATGTCAACTCAAGACTTGCATCAGACGAACCCTTTGTGTTTGCTAGTCAAGCTGTACAAGTCTTTTATGCGGAGGATGTCGCCAATCCCAAATCTCATTGGTATACAATTATCAAGTCCAAGAAATTGCCCGTGACATATGACAGTGAGCTAGACACCTTTCAAGCCAACTAACCACCTGTCTTGTTACCTGTTGAGGTCAACAACGAGGAGGACAAACTTCCTCTTCCAACAACACTTCATGTAGGAGAAGAAGTCGTAGATGATGACGCGAAAGACGTGGAAAGTGTTGGAGATGATGTGACTGAGTCTACTGATGAAGAGGACGACGAGTCCCACGAAGAAGAGGACGACGAGTCTAGTGATGAAGATGATGATGATTTTCAAACTGAAAATGATTGACTTGTAATGTTGTAACATCACAAAAAATGTAGTAACATTCTAGAACTTGGTTCATATTGATGTGTTTTTGCACCTCCGTTCATATATATAGTGTCGATGATGATTTCTGCCAAATTATTATTTTTAATGTGTTAATGTCTTTGCAATTTATCTATACGAAGTCAGATATGGATAGGATACGGGCTATTCCTGGCCGGGTTGGACGCCGAGCTGCTTTCTTCCCGGTGGGTCCCACCTCGTCATTGCCCACTGATGACGAGGCACAGAGTGATCGCGTACAGCAGATGGGGCCCTAGCTCCAACCCTAGCCCCAGCCCTAGCCATCACACCAGCCCCAGCCCGACACAAATTCATCCCACACGCGCGTTGATTCTCCTTCTTCCGTGGGTTCTACCTCAGGTATAGTTGATAACGGTGTTTAGTACATTTTCGCTAGCCTTATATTTAAAGTATATTTGAACATTATTAATATCTGTGTTTTGTAGGATCTCGACGAGGCCGTGGCCGACACGCGGGGTACGCATCGACCCCCAGCATAAACAGAGAGTTACGCTCACCCAGGAGGGCCTGTAAGTAAAAAAAAATCACATCATGCCTTATATTTAAAATTTTGGGGTGTTAATTTATATTTGAACTGTATTAATTTATTTATATAATTCTTTGGCAGGATCCTGGAGAATCAGGCGAGGACGAAGATCGGCGTTCTTGTGAAGGGCCGATTCTTCGAGCCACGCCTGTACTGGAAGGACTGGGATGCCGCTGCGAGGGAGTCCCTATGGGAGGAGTGGCTGGTACGTTGAAGTATTTTTTTCTGTGATAGTATTAGTTTAATTAGAGTTTGTTTTCTAAATTAATTTGTGTTATTGAATGCCTTACAGGAGGGGTTCACGTTTGACTCGCCTGATCAGCAGGCACTGGGGCGACAGGCCTTCTTTGCTTACATCGGCAAGAATTACCGTCGATGGCTCCACGAGCAAATAAGATGTTATCCGAGGGTGCCCCGATGACGGAGATGAAGAGATATCCCCCACATTGGATATCTCCCACTGTATGGGGGGGGATGATAGATCGGTGGGCTGCGGATCCAGGCTGGGACGCCAAGAGTAAGAGCGGGGCCGAGAACAGACAGAACAAAGATCCGACGCACACGGGGGGGTCGGTGCCACACGACATCGTCCGACACATGAATGCGGTCCAGAACCCGGATCTGGAGGATGATGAGGTCATAGCTCTGACGTATAATCAGATGCACGTGCGGAAGAAGGACAAGGACGAGGCGCACCGGGCCGGCGACTATGTTTCGAATATTGCCTGGCGGATCGATGTGAGTCAATTTGTTTAAGTTGTTAATTTTTTGTATTTCTATCCTCAATGTCTGTTGCGTTAATTAATGCCCTAACATATCTTTAAATCACTATTTTTGCAGGCCTCGTATGAACAGCTTAGGGGTCCGAGCAGCAGTCCAGACATCCATCACGTCCACTAGTACGGGTGCGAGTACTAGGGCGTTGAAGCGATGGCTGGATACGCCGGAGGTCGTCAATCGGCCGAAAGGCCGCATACGCGGCCTGCCTAGCACGACTGCTCGTGCCGTGATAGGAGCGTCCTCACCCCCCGCTGCCCCTCCACAGACACCGGCTCCTCGGCATCCGTTGGACGAGAAGGAGATCCAGCGCATTGCTACGGTGGTGTTGAGGATGATCAGGGAGCAGGTTCAGTAGGGTACCCCTGCTGAACACGCCGAGCCAGCCCCGGATTAGTAGGATCTAGATCCGGGACTCGGCAACCCCTGATGAGCCCCTTCTCGTGCTCGGTCCCAGCTTGTCCCCCTGCTCGGCTTGTACTTGATCTTCTCCCCTCCCTTAACCGGCTGTATCCGGTTCCCGGCACATTACGAGTTTTTTTTTATAATAAATATTTTTTAAAGTTGATTATATATAGTTGTTTGTGTCTTGGGATTAGAGTTGTTGTTGAGGATTGAATTTTTTATTACAGGATTGGGCATTAGAAAAATAAAAAATATTAAAAAAATGACTTTTAGCGACAGATTAATTCTGTCGCTAAAAGTGTACTTAATTCTAAAATTTTAGCGACGGAATATTCCGTCGTAAAAATAATTTAGCGACGGAATATGCCGTCTCTAAAAATTATATTCTGTCACTAATTTCACAAAAAAAATACGTAAAATAGAATTAGCGAAGGAAACTCCGTCGCTAATCTATAAATAAATCCGTAGCAAAAAATTCTATATTTGACGACAAATTTTAAAATTCCGTAGCAAAACTTTTAGCGACAGTGTATCCGTCGCTAAAAATTTTAGCCAAGGATTTCAGGCTTTTAGCTACGGTAATATCCGTCGCTAAAAGCCTCATTTCTTGTAGTGGCTAGGTAGAGTGACCATTGCACATAAGCCTTGTATTTTTAACATGTATCCTTATATCTTTTGTCATTTAAAAGATTTTCCTAATTGTTTGTCGTGCATTAGCATGAAATTCATTTCCCACAGATTCCTATCTTTGATAATATATACATGGCACCATTTGATCCATAGATTGTCTTGGAAATGATATATACATGGCACCGTTTGATCCATAGATAGAGATGTCAAATGGGCCTAGCTTGGGCCGGCCTAGCCCAAGCCCAACGGGCCTCCAACAAATCTGGCTGGGGCCGGGCCAAGGGGGCTGCCAACCGGGCTGGGCCGGGTTGAGGATATCTGGGCCCGGTCCAAGCCCAGGCCCTAGGCCCAACATTTAGGGCTAGGCTTGGGCAGGGCCCGGGCCCAATTTTCTTTTTTTTAAAATTTTTTTTTTGGCATTTTCTTGTTATTCAAGGTAAGGGTTTTTTTTTTTTAATTATGGTAATTTGTTGTTAGGGACGCTTTATTAAAGCGTCCCTAACAGCAATCAATGCTTTACTACAAATCTATAGCGACAAGAGTTAAAAAAAATTGATGTGTAAGAATATGTTTTACGGTATATCGTAAGACTAATTCAATATACTAAATCAACAAGTTTGGCTTCAAAAAAGTTCTCAATAATGATAAATTCTCAAAGGGACATGAAGTAACAAATATCATCATCATCATAAAGATAAAAGTCAAATTGTCAAGAAAAACTTCATCCCAAAAGATGAGGGTGGGCACGCGACAGTGCTACCCCTCCCCTTCGCCACTGACTTCAGGTTCATTGTGTAAGGCTATGCAATGCACATCCGTTGATGGAGCTTAAAAGTCGAGGACAAAGCTACTCTTCCTGGTAAAACTTACACTTAAAAAGAAATACCTTTTGAATCTTCTTTATGCAATCTCTCTTTTAAACCAAATTTTGGGCAATTCGAACACTAGAACTGGAATTAGGTTCGATTATCTAAAGCCCATGGTTGGGCACAGAATAATATCTGTGCTGAAATAAAGCAGATTCCAAGTTCTAGCCCACTCAAATTGTAACATAAATTGACAAAATACAGCAAATGTGGGGTACACGATGCATTGGGGTCAGCAATTTTAATACATAAAGATGTTGAAAATTTACTCGATCCCATGACCACTATATTTATAAAAAAAAAATTAAAGACTTTAAGATGTGTTATTATTCTCCGCATTACTTAAATCTTCAGTACTGTTTAGGGGGAAAAAGGAGAATAAATCCGTTGTGGGGAAAGGGGGAAAAAGTGAAATTTCAAAAGTAAAGAGGGAGGCCTGAACCGGGTCAGACCCGGGCCGGGCCAAAATGGGTCGGGCCTGACCCGGACTTTTTTCTGAAAAATGTAGGCCTGCCCAGACCCTAGGCCCTAAAAGGCCGGGCCAGCACTGTTCATCAAAAGGGCCGGGCCAGCCCGGGTCAGAAAGGGGCCGAGTCGAGCCGGCCTGCGGGCCGCCCGGCCCATTTGACAACTCTATCCATAGATTGTCTTTCTTCCGAGCTTAGGTCCCAAAGAGAAATAAATGCCACATTATAAGAGCTTGGTTTGAGCTGTCCGATATTGAAGGCCCAAGCCCCCTTCTTTTTTGGGGGTACACATCTCTCCAAGCAACCTTTGCATCAGCATGACTTAGTTCATGACCTCTACATATGCTTGGAAACCCTATTACAAAGCAAACCGCTCCAGAACACTTCAATACTTTGATCATAGCCACAGTTAGTTGAACCCTGCTCGCATAGCAAAGGAGCTTTGAAGTCCAGCTCTTTTCTTTGTTAATGTGTTTATCCATCAAGGCCCTATATTTTAGTCTGTTAGTGATAAGGGTACCCCAAGGTATTAGACAGGAAGAGACGAAGAGTCCCCTCTTGAATTCTGATTGAATTGCATAGAATGCTTATCTTTTGTGTGTACACCAGCAAAGAGAACATATTGCCTTAGCTTAGGTCGCAGCCCAGATAACTCACCAAGTTCTCTTAGTGCTTCCTTTACAAGATGGACGGAGGCTTCAATTGCTTCAGTTAGGACTAAGAGGTCATCCACGAAATACAAGAGGGTGGTATACAAGTCTAGAATGCCTGACATCTCCTCCATAACCAAAACAGGCATGGGGGTTGTGGATCCTCTTGCCTGAGCCCCTTAGCCCTTGCAGCATAGCCTTTCACATGGCCATATAAATTGATGGTGAAGCAAGGAGCCAAAGACATATATCAAGCCATTTGATATTTGAGGGATGGAGAAATGCAATTACATTAGAAAGAAGGTTGCAAAGTTCCTTTTTTCACATTAAAAAGTACTTGCAAACAGTGCATAATTAGTTGGCTGTTGCCGTTGCAGGGAAATTGTACGCATGCTATTACAACAGAAACCACTTGTACCAAGGGCGCCGATACCCCAAACCAGTTAGCCTGAGGTTTGGCGACACAAAATCAAACAGCATTTTGGTGTCCACCTCAACTCCAAGCAAGGAGGGTTGATACCTTGGAACCACAAGTTCTCGACGATGTGCCTAGAAAACCATTTCTAGCTTGCATGGTGGATCAGTTTCAAGTAACCGGTCAATGAGTGGAATCAGCAATCTGCTACCTGTACCTCAGATTGAGCGGAAATGATAATTGGCAGCCGGGTTTTGCACAAGTCCGGGAGATAGAGGGATCACATCTAAGCTCAGAGTATTTCTATATTCGTCGGTATCTGCATAGACATTTATGGCATGGTTTCCGACTTGTGTGATACTGAGGTTACTCCTTTTGGGGTCAAGTATAAGAGGAATGTCTTTGGAGAGAAGCCTGCTCAACCATTGGTGACAAGGGCAAAAGGACGATAGGAAGGTTTACTAATACATTTTCATCTACCATCACTACCGTATCTGACACAGTTCATAATAGTATGCAACTTTGGAAGACCATAGATGTCCTCTTGTCATGCGAGTACGAGACACTATTATCACTTACAGTAAATGAATCTCAAAGGGTGGATCTAAACTCAATCCTGGGGCCCAATTTTTTGAAGCCAATTAACATTTGTAGGCTTGATGCTTAGACAAAGTTGTTTTGTGGTTGAAAACACGGGTCAGTTGTCCGGTGTACCTTTGTGATGTTCATTCATGGAGCTAATTAAAGGACTCGTTTTTGGTACCACCAAATGAAGGATGAGATACGTTTAAGCCCAAAATAAATCTTAGACTCCCAAATAAGAGGAAAGGCATGGGGATAGAGATACAAAAGTAACAACTTTGTTGCAACCTTCCACACACCACGATCGTCATGAGACTTTTTTGAGAGCCCTTGCAGTTACGGCACATATAATTTTTGCCTTAGATATGCTACCACCGCTATTGATAATTCGTTTTTAGTTTTGATTTTCACACCTAGGGTTCCATGATTACATTGATTAGAATCGATTTTATCCCCTGAAGAGCACGGCTTTGGTTTGTGAGAAATTCGCCATTGGTCTTGAAAGAGATTCTTTACCTGGGTGGCCATTTGAGACGCGGGTCCTCTTGAACAGTGACAAATAGGTGGAAAAAATTTCATCAACATTTTGCATCAGAATTTGAAAGCTCGGTAGCTAAACGTCAAAAGAGGTATTGAGAATGAATATTAGAGATGCATATATCAAGACCAAGGGAGTATTTTTCCCCTTTTTGGGAAATCAGGAGAGTTTTATTTATTTAAACATAAGATTGAGTCAGATGGGGTGATCTCCCACTAACGTCAAGGTACATGAGGTTAGACAAAAAAAACTGCTCATAATTCCATATCTAGTAATCACTTTTTGGTTAACACTTGTTAAGGCATAAAGTCCGCACAAAAGTTAAATTTTTTGCAAGTATGAACTACTTGAACCTATCACAAACGTTTTAGCAGTGGTCTGCATTCAACCACCAAAGTTGCGACCAAGGGAGCGAGGAAGTCATGATTTTGTAATTATACAGCGACACTTTGGTCCTTCACGTGTAACAAAATATTTTTACAGTATCTTGGGCCTGGTGAGGACCAAGAGAGGGTGATTAGAATGTAGTTTAAGTTGGCAGCATATGAAGATAAGAAAAAAAAAGAAGATGTCGTGTGAGGCAATGAGGTGACTTATAATAATTAGTAGTACGGGGAAGCAAGGACACACAACAAAAATCCCAGTGAGGTGTCCAGTCACCCATTCAATGCGTACAATGCTGTGCATGCTGGGAGCAGTTTAATTTTGCCATGAATGTAAAAAATGCTGTATTTCAGAACCATGTGGACCTTGATATGAAAACCTTGACCTTTATTTTGACACCTCTTTATTACAACAAGATAAGACAAGGTTTCTTTGTCAGTCCCCCGTCGACAGGTACAGAAAAGTGGACCGTATGTAGAGTTGTCAAACGGGCCGGGCGGCCCGCGGGCTGGCCCGACCCGGCCCGGTTCTGGCCCGGGCTGGCCCGGCCCCGACGATGAACAGTAGCGGCCCCAGCACAGCGGGCTTGGGGCCTGGGCCTGGACCAGGCCGTCAATTGCTGCGAAAAAGCCCGGCCCGGCCCGAAGTCGGCCCGGGTCTGGCCCGGTCTGCGGCCCGGATCTGGCCCGGTCTGCGGCCCGGGGCTGGCCCGGTCTGCGGCCCGGGTCTGGCCCGGTTTTGGCCCCACTTGTTTGAATTTTTTTGTTTTTCCCCCCCTTCTTCCACCCCTTTTCCAAAATTCCACTTTTACCCCCCCAACAGCAATATAACGGCTAGTTTGGGGGGTATTTTAGTCTAACCTATATTTTTCAACTCCTTTACACTCTTACCCTCCCCAACAACTATAAACGGATAGTTTGTAGGGGTATTTTGGTCTTTTGTGAAGTTTCTAAAATCTATAAATTCACACCATTTCTCTCTAATTTTTCACACCAATCTTCTTACTCTCTCTTACCTAAACATTCTATATTTCTACAAGCTTTGCTACTATTTTCCTCTCCAATTACTACTCTTGCTAATTACTACTAGTATTTACTAATTAGTACTCTTGTTTATTAATTACTAGTCTTGCTAAATTCTTTTTAATTACTACTCTTGCTAATTACTACTAGTATTTACTAATTAGTACTCTTGTTTATTAATTACTAGTCTTGCTAAATTCTTTTTAATTACTAACTCTCTAATATTTGTTACTCGTTCATTCTTTTAATTGTTATTTCTTATTACTACTCTTATACTTGTGTATTTAGTTACTCTTACAAAGTTTAGCTCGAAATATGGCTGGATTATTGAAGAAAATGAGGCGTGCATCGTCATCACGAAAAACATCATCATCATCGCAAGCACCACCACCAGCACAAGCGCCAGCGCCACGGCCATCACAAACACCAATCCAAGCACCAACACAACCATTCGTTCCTGGACGAATGAGTACAGGCTGTATGATAGATACCCAAGCCAATTGGGAGTTCAATCAAAACATTCCAGATTTTGAATACACGCCTGATGAAGACCCCCCGCATTATAGTCAAGGACGCAGCTCGGTTGGCGAAGCTACTACTCCGTGGCATAATCTCAACCCTATGCCTGGTCATGATGAAGAAGGGCCGAGCAATGCCTCCGGTAATGAGCCAGAAGTCCAAAAGGGGAAAAAAAGAAAGCCGAGTGTTGGAATCATTTCGATGTAGTTATGGTGGACGGCATCCGAAAAGCTCGATGTAAGTACTGCGCTAAATTATTTTCGTCTGGTAGTGGTAATGGACATCTTAACAGGCATTACCCTCTGTGTGCACCTCGACAAGGCCACGTCGAACCTACCCAAACGCAGTTATCTTTTGACGGTAAGTTATTTGTTTATAATCAGCGAGAGCAAAGAGACGGTCTCGCTGAATTTGTTATTCATGATGAACAAGCCTTTTCTTTTGCCGATAATCCTAAGCACTCTAGATATATGAACACATACGTTCAACCTTTGTACAAAAAGGTTCATAGAAACACAACTAGATCCGATGCACTCCGACAGTACAATGCTGCTAAAGCACGCCTTATCGATTATTTCGATAAATTTGAAGGTAAAGTTAGTCTTACTTCTGATATTTGGCAATCTCCTTTACTTTTGTTAGTTATTCTTGTGTGACCGCTCATTGGATTGATGCAGATTGGGTTATGCACAAGAGAATCATCGCTTTCGAGCACTTCCCTTATCCGCATGATGGAATGAACATTGCTATTCTTATATTAAAAGCATGCACCACATTTAAAATTAAGGATAAGATTATGAGTGTTAGTTTTGATAATGCTTCTAATAATAAAGTTGCTGTTGCAGCTTTAAAGGAGACGCTTCAACCTGTACTTAATGGTGAATTATTTCATGTTCGCTGTGTTTGTCACATTATTAATTTAATTGTTCAAGATGGTTTAGCTGCTGCAGGAGATATTCTTCTCAAAATGAGGGGTATGACAGCGTATGTTAATAGCTCGAGTCCGAGAACACAACAATTTAAAACGTTGTGTGTTCAATATAATATGCCTCGCAGGAGAGCAGTTACAGATGTGGTCCACAGGTGGAACTCTACATACCACATGCTTTTACACATTCTGGCATACCGAGAAGTCTATACGCATTTTCTACTAACCCAGTTCCCAGCCGGCTTGCCAACTCAAGAGGAATGGCAGATGGCCACATACCTAGCTGAATTTTTGGAGGTATTCTACACGTCTACCAATTTATTGTCTGGTACGTACTATCCCACCTCTCCTCTCGCTGTAATAGAAATTCTGAAGATGGCTACAATGTTAACAAAATGGAGATATATAGGACCCTTTAAGGAAATAGTAAAAGTGATGGATCAAAAATTTAATAAATATTGGAGTAAGCTGCCTGTTATTTTTACTGTGGCTACTTGTTTAGATCCTAGGTTAAAGTTGCATGGCGTGAACGCCTCGATACAAGAGATATCGAAATTAATGTGCTACACAGCAGAGGAGACAACCGCATTCACAGCAAAAGTGAGCAAGAGGTTTGAGGACTTGTTCAACGTCTATCGTAATTCTGCTGACGTGCGCGGGCGAGCTACATCATCATCCACTGTTGAGAGGTATTATGCGCCATACCTTCAGGGCTTTGAACATCTAGTAGCAAGACAACTACCAGGTGAAGGTACTTCTAATTCGGCAGGTTCGTATACTTTTTCCTCTTTTAATGAGATTGGTGTATATGCAAATACTGATCATTATTCTGATTTATCAAGGCAAGAACAGGTTAATTTTAATTTGTTAAATTTTTGGAAACAAAATCAAAACATGTATAAAACTTTATCCCAAATTGCACGGGATGTACTGCCAGTGCAAGCCTCCACGGTTGCTTCAGAGTCGGCATTTTCAGCCAGCGGGAGGGTTTTGGATGACAGGAGGAGTCGTCTTAACCCCGAGTCGCTCGAGCTATGTGTATGTTGGAAGGATTATCTTGATGCGAAATACCGCGAGCAAGATAAACCGATTGATGATAGGAAGAGCAGTGACTCGGATATTGAAGTACTTCTGGATGATTAGGTAATTTGTTTTTATTTTCCTCTTTTGATCCTTTTGGTTGACGTTGCAGATTTCTTGATCTTTGATTGCTGATATTTTGGATAGACATTCATTATTATTTTGATTGTTAGAATTTTAAGAATAAATTTTTTCACAAAATATACTTTTTTTTCCATATATATAAAATAAATTTTTACAAGCAAGATATATATTTTTTCGTATATATAAAAAAATAGGTAACTTCGCCTGTTTGTTTACAAGCAGCCGGTCCCAAGCCCGGATAAAAGGAGGAGGGCCTATGAATACATTTATTATTTTTCTATATAAATTGTTATGTGTTAAGATTTTATTAATAAAGCTCATCAAGAAGAGTATGAAAATGTTTAACATATAATAAAAAATATAATGGCTAACAAATAAATATGTATATACATACATACATATATATGTATATTACTTATAATGAAATAAAAGGATAAAGATTAGGTTCGTTAAATTGTGAATATTGCCTAGAGATGAAATTTAAAATTGAATAACAAGAAAAAAAAAAAAAGGGCCCGGGCCCGGCCCAAGCCCGGCCCTAGCTATTGGGCCTAGGGCCTGGGCCTGGACTGGGCCTAGGTTTGCCTTCGGCAGGCCCGGCTGGCAGCCCCACTGGCCCGGCCCCGGCCCGGCCCCACAGCAGGCCCGACGGGCTTGGGCTGGGCCGGCCCAAGCCCGGCCCTTTGACATCTCTAACCGTATGTTTGCCATTTTTATTATCTGTTTTTTGTAACGGATAAAAAAAGGATATGTGTATTTTTTTTACTTTTTATTTGAATATTATTTTCATTTTGAATACAAATATTCAAATAGTGTAAAAAATGGAAGTGTTTTTCACTTTTCTCAACAATCTCAACTCAGTGTCAGATAAAACAATTTCTCCTGTTGTCATTGTACACCCATTTTCTTCTCAAGTCTGCAACTTGTTAGACCCATCTCTCTTATATATATATATATATATATATATATATATATATATATATATATATATATATATATATATATATATACACACACACACACACACACACACACACGGGAGATGATAAAATGCTAGTGCTAGCAAGTTGCTAGCTCTCCAGTTAATATAATTTTCAACCCCTAAACTTCTGAGTAGTTCACTTAAAACACCTCACACTTCTCAAAAGACTAAAATTGATCCCTTTCAAATTTATAACATGTCATTCACGACCAAAGGAGAATTTGGCCATACAAAATTGGTATCAGAGTCTAATCAAAGGCGAGATTCAACCGAAAACCTCATAGAAATTCCTTGTTTATTAAAGTGATATGCCAAAAATTATACACTTAGACCATGGAGTTGAAAAACTGAGATAACAGGTTTATTAAATCAAATAATGGACGTATTTCATAAAACTTTAAATATCTGTAGAGTTCTAAACAAGATAACATCTCAGATATTAACTGAATTACACAATTCAGTTAAAGGATTAGAAAGTGAAAACCACGTCTTAAACTCAGATAATTTCTTATCAAACTCAGATAATTTCTTATCAAACTCAGATAACCTCTTATCAAACATTGGAATTTATGACGTTATCAAAAAATACTATAGCAATGTAACTTCATATGTATTTGAAGAAATTATAGCAAATAGTGGTAGTGAAGGAAAACCCTCTTTGAGTGGCTCAAAAGACACCAAAGATTCCGTAAAGGGAATATGCATAGAAGAAATAGAAAAAATAAAAAAACGATTACTTAGACAAAGTAGAAAAAGAAAAATTATTGAAAAAACTAATGATGGATGAAATAGACCCAATTGTTCTAAAAGAACAGCAATATAAACAAGAAAAAAAGAGTCATATCAGAAGTAAACAAGGCGGTCAGATCCCTATACTCTGTTTGCTGATATGGATTTATGGAACGGAGAAACCGATCCAAATTATATAGGAGCGTGGAATCCAGAATTAAATTTAGAAAGAAATTCTAAATTTAATAATGCCCCCTATAAGGACAAATTTAAAACAAGAATTTGTCTCCAAAAGTGGAAGAAATGAACCCGTTAATCAATACGACATATATCTTGATATCGATTGTATTTCAAATACTGAAGAAATAATTGATAATTGGGCACAAGCCTTAAGAATTGCCATAATAGGTGATAATTTAACAAAAAGACATGCTATGAAACATTTTATTCGAGCAACCCTGCGAGGAAACGCAGCTAGGTTCTGCAATAGCATCGCAGATAACAAAATGATAATTAAAGCTCAAAGCAAGCTTAATATTTCTAAAGAATGGATAATATTTTATGCAGATAACCTTAAAAGAGAGTTTTGCGGAATATCTATAAATAACATAGGTATTCAAGAAAAAAGTGCTTTCACAAATTTGAAAAACTACAAATATATGATATATGCTATTTTAAAAATTACACTTATGAATTTATAAAATATTTTTACAAGTTAGAACTTAGAGACAGCCTCCATAGGCAAAAGCAATTTATTGCTAAACTTCCTAAACCATGGGACGAGTTAACTGAAAAAGAATTTACTAAACTCCTAATCGACGAAATGCTTTGCTATTCCTTAGGAGGAAGGATTGCAGTTGTAGAAGAAGTTCTAAAGAAATATTTTACTGAAGGACAGGCAATAAAAGATATGAAAAAAGCTCATATGAGTTATGACTGTTGTTCTAAGGTTGATAACATGGTAAACAGCTATGAATGTGAAAAGAAGCCAAACTTCATGAAGAAAAAATTCGAGAAGAAAAGATTTGGAAACGAAAAAAGATATGTGAAGAAATGGAAAAAATTTTAGAAAAGAAAATTTAATCCATCAAGAGAAAAACCAAAACCATGAGGAAGATATATTAGAAAGAAATCTAATATTTCGTATACAAAACCCTTATGTCCAAAAGGAAAATCACCAAAAGAGTGTGATTGTTGCTGGTTATGTGGCAAAAAAGGACATTATGCAAATAAATGCCCTCGTAAGAAAAGAAAACAAAATATAAGATCTTTCTTATTTACTGAAGAAAGATACGAGCCAGCATGGGGATATGAATTAGATTCTGACGACGAAGCAGAAGAGCTTGTTTTAGAATACGACTATAAATTTGATGATGAAACAACATCAGATGATGAAGAAAGTCTAAACAAAACTTTAAAATCAGGGTTGGAGAAATATACAAAAGCTCCCGGTTCTACTATAAGCCATTGGGAAACATACGACCATGAAGAAGAGATGATTCCTTTATCTAATAACATAATTAGTCAGAGTGAATCAATCGAGGAAGAAACTCCCAGTTCTACTATAAGCCATTGGGAAATGCTAAAATCAGGGTTGGAGAAATATACAAAAGCTCCATATTCAGATTTAGGAGTAAGATGAATTTAGAGATCTCTGAAGGAGAAACCTCGGTAGGTCAAACTGAAGAAAGAATACTAGACATTCCTCTTTTCAAGGCAGATAAGGCAGAACAATACCTTAGAGAAAGATATCACTATGTTCATATTGGTATGATACAAGTTAGTCTTTGTCCATTATTCATAGATGGCAGAGATACACCACTAGTCTGTTGTTTAACAGATAATCGGTGGAAAACTTTTGAAAAAGCCCTAATAGGGGGTATCCAAAGTAACTTGTATAAAGAACCAATTTGATTTAAAACTACACCAAACTACTTCATGTCTTTAAAAGATCCTTATCTTAATAAAGTGTTAGGACTAAGGATTCAGACTCAAGGGATGACCGAACTACGTGAAGTCTGCAAAAATATTGCAGTACAATACCGTCTAGTTTATAGAGTGGTAAATACTACTAATCCACTAAGTAAAACGCTAAACAGTGAAGTAGAACTATTTGAACAAACAAGTAGTAATGTTTGAGAGATAAAAGCAGGGAAGATAAATCCAAAGCAACTATCATGAACTAAAAAAGGGTGATATGAGAATGATTAGCTAGTAAACAACAAGAACAAATGCATATTAGGGAACATAAAGGTGTGGTTATCCTCGAAGAACCAAGGAGACACGTTGTCTCTTCAATACCTTCCACCTCTACAAATTCAAAAGGCAAAGGAAAGGGAAAATGGTAGAAGAAGCTATCAAAGAAGAAGACAGTTCTGATGAAGACATCATAGGGTACAAACAATTACCATTCCAATCAGACGAAACATGTCATCACGTGTAGAAACCATACATATAATGACCACAACATCAGTAAATGACACTGTCAAGAAGAAGCTTAAGGAAAAGAGCTTGACAGGAGATGATCTTGATAAAGGTATTCAAGACATTATGAATATTATAAAAAAAATGAATGTCCGAAAAAATGAATAATAAACGGATGGCGGTAAGTCCAAACAATTCTTATACAGAATTAAGTTTCAACTTTCAGGGTTATCATCATTTTAAAATAGATGCTTTAGTTGATATTGGAGCATCTTATTGCCTGGCACAATCAGGATTTTTACCCTCTGAAAAATGGATCAAAACAATAAATTAATGAGCATGTGAATGGCAAATGGCGATGAGTTCGAACCAGAATATGAAGCATATTGTATTCCGGTCATAATAATAAATGGAAAACAATTCATTATAGAAAAATTAATCCAATTCGACGACATAGACGGCAATTTTTTAATAGGAAATGCTTTCCTTAAAAAAGCTGAAAATTGACCATTTATTCAGGAAGAATTTCATATTGAGATACAACGTCAAAAAATTCCGTTGTTAAAATATGTTGCTCAAAAATGTAAATGTGGCTTTCATCCAGAAAAACTAGGAGAAATTCAAAAACATATCCAGAGTGAGTCTCTCTACACAGTCCAGCGTGGTGAAGAAACCAAAACAGACTCATCAAGGAAAATGTTACTTGAAAAAGAAGTAAATCAGGAAGAGTTACCTAACAAACAAGTAACCAAAGAAGATGACAGTTGAGTTAAAGAAATAAACCAACATTATCAATGCAAATAAGGAAAAGAAATTCTTAGTCTTGATAGTATAAAAAAATTGTTAGAAAATAATTTTAGTGAAGACCCACTAAAATTATGGGAAAAAGGATAAACCTTGGGCGACATTGACCCTCAAGGATAAAGATTATGTGGTTAACGTAAAACAAATGCAACATAGTCTTGAGATGGTTCAGGAATTTGAAAGACAAATTCCTAAAATACTAAAACAAGGGTTAATAAGACCCAGGAGAGTCCTCATTCAAGTCCAGCATTCATGGTAAAAAAATCATGCAGAACAGGCTAGAGGAAAAGCCAGATTAGTCATAGACTATAGAGCTTTAAATACAGCAACAGTCAAAGATGGCTATAAAATTCCAAATAAGGATATGCTGATAAACAAAATCCAGCTAGCCAACTTTTTCTCGAAGTTTGACTTAAAAAGCGGATATTGGCAAATCAAAATGGAAGAATCATCAATTCCATTAACTGCCTTTAGTGCACCACAAGGGCACTATGAATGGACAGTGTTACCATTCGGATTAAAAAATGCTCCACCTTTATTCCAAAGAAGGATGGATAACATTTTTAGAAAGCATGGAGATTACTGTGTAGTATACATAGATGACATATTAGTATTCTCAAAAATCAGAGAAGAACATAGAAATCATCTAAAAAAGATAGCACAAGAATTCATTGACCATAGATTAGTACTATCACAAAAGAAATGTGAATGGGAACAAACCACCATTAACTTTCTAGGATTAAGAATAAAAGACAGTAGAAAAATTGTCCTTCAAGACCATATAGCTGAAAAAATAAAGCTATTTTCAGAACAAATCAATGATGTAAAACAACTTCAAAGATTTATTGGGTTGTTAAATTACGCGAGAAAATTCATCCCGAATTTATCAAACCTAACAGAAGCCTTAAGTAAAAAGCTTAGAAAAGGAAAATGGATATGGGAAGATGAAGATACCCAAAATGTTCTGTGGATAAAAGGTCAGGTTAAAATCTACCAAAATTAAGCTTGCCTAAACAAGGAGACAAGTTAAGAAAATGACGCTTCTGAAAATTGTTGGGGTGCAGTATTAAAAGTAATACCCCCTGATCAAGCTGAAGAACAGCTGTGTGGATACTGGAGTTGAACCTTTAAGATGCAGAAACTCGGTATCACATAAACGAAAAAGAGTTTTTAGCTATAAAATGTGGCATAAAATCTTTTTACATATTTCTAGTTTCAGAACATTTTCTTATCAGAACAGATAATAGGTGTTTCAAAGCTTTCCTTAAAAGAGACCTAAGAGATGTTAGTCAAACAAGACTTTATCGATGGCAACAATGGTTCAGCTATTATACTTTTGATGTAGAATACATCTCATCAGCCAAAAATGCACTTGCAGATAGCCTAACAAGGAAATTATGCTTTATGATGTAAGGAGTTGTTGTTACCCCAAAAAAGACTACTCAAAAGGCCTTAAAAGAAAGGTATGAAGCAGGAGATCCTGAAGTCGGTCTACTAAGGAGAACCATCAGGAAAATTTGACTACTACGTCATTTACCCTAAAATGAAAGATGACAGTTCTTTGTCACTCACAAATCCTCCCCCAGTAGCGGAAGAAGATGGTTGGAACTACCAACCCGAACGCCCTAAAACAGGACAACACAAAACTAAGCGTTCAAAACTAATGCATAAGTTTTGGAATAAAGAGAGTAAGGCTGAAACCTCAACAGCAAGGCGCCCTAAACAAGTGGGCAAGAAAATAAAAAAACTATTAACAATTCCTAAAAAGAAAAGTGGCAACTAACGAAGATGAAAAATCTTCAAAGCAAAATGCTACCATAGCACAAACCAATGATAATAAAACAAAAATGTTTTATGATCCAGGGTTATGTGAAGAGAGTAAAAAATTCTTTGGAAATGTCTGGCATTATCTGAGGAAAAATTACCGAAAAGAGTTACGAAGAACTCTCAGTCAATTAACTGATTATGTTAAGCACTTAGAAGAAAGGCTTAATATAAACGATGAAGAAGGAATGATAGTCCTACAAGAAAAGGAAGAAAGAATTTGATTGCTAGAAGAACTAGAATCATTGCTCCCAGCTGATATCACTACAAAAATAAAGGAACTAGCCAGGAAGGAAAATGAACATGAAGAGATCCTTCGCAAACCAGAAATAAGGCATTCCTGAATTGGGATTATGGATGGCCAAGTCTCACATTACCATCAGACAAGGTTGATCTTAAATGGATTGAACATGGACTCGTAGACACATTCGAAATAAATCGAGATGATTATCAACTCATCGATAGTCTCCCAACTATAGTTCGATATGCTCTTGGAGTTATGGGATTTAGTCGACAGATTATCACAGTCCAAATACTATCAACACTGGCAGAAAGAAGCGAAACCAAATTTACCAACCATACCAGATTTGGTTCATTTATCGATTCGCTAAAAAAAGTTAATGAATTTTACCAACCACACAAGGATGAACTATGAAACACATATAATCCAGAGAAAGACAAGATCAAAAGAATCAGTTGTGTTCATGCAACCATTGAAACCATGGTAGCAGATCCCATAGAAGCCTGTTTTTGTGATGGACGAAGGATCAGGTAATCAAACTCTATGAACAGTTCAACAGTCAAGGAGAAGAAGAACCTGATCTGCCTAGCCAAACTTTTGAGCTGTACAAGAAGGTGCGGGACCACAGGATAGCCATGATAGAAATGGACATAATGGCCAGCGAAAAATGACAAGGCCAAGTGGAGAAGAGAATAAAGTTGTCTGCCATAATAAAAAAGAAAATGATAACCCTACAGAAAATAATAGAGGATTTTCACTGTTGAAGAATCCTATGTGCCTGATCCTTTCATCTATAAAATGGGTCGAAGTAAGAGTTAGAAGGCAGAGGAAGTTTAAGAGAGTGTGAAGTGTGTAAGAGTGTGAAGTAGTCTAAGAGTGTGAAGTGTGCTAAGTTTTAGAGTGTGCAACAATAGAAGGAACTCTTCCTTTCTATTGCTCCTATGTAATATTTCTTTCCAACATAAATAAAGAGGTATTGATTTTAGTACGACGTTTT